>ML350443.1:3635-15916 GCA_005239505.1 Nicotiana paniculata | reverse complement strand
ATTCAACTATAAGTTGTAATAAAATGCCGATCAAGCTCTAAGTCTGCTATAACATTGTGTAACATACCGATATCTCGGAAAATAAATTTGTATATCCAGAATATCACTATAACAACAATAACAAACCCCGTATGATATTAACAGGTGGGGTCTGGGGAGGGTAGTCTGTACGCATACCTTACCCCTACCTAATGCAGGTAGAGAGGCTATATTCAATAGACCCTCGGCTCAGGAAGGGTAAGAAGAAGAAGAGGAAAGCAAGGAAGGAAGAAATAAGGAAGTGAAAAGAAAAAAAGAAGAGATAAAGGATAAGTAGTACCAAATAATAGCAACAGGGAATACAGTACCTGAGGCGAACAAAACCACATAACGTAATCTAAGAATATGAAGGGACATGTGTGCTACTAAGACTATCGGTGAACAACTAAAAACTACCCACTAACCTTCTACCTTAATCCTCGACCTCCACCCTCCTATCAAGGGTCATGTCCTCAGTGAGATGAAGCAGCACCATGTCTTGTCTAATCACATCTCCCCAGTACTTCTTAGGCCTACCTCGAACTCTTCTCAAACTCTCCATGGCCAACCTCTCACGCCTACTGACAGGAGTATCAATGCTTCTTCTCTTAACATGTACGAACCATCTCAGTCTCGACTCCAGTATCTTGTCCTCCACGGAGGCTACTCTCACTCTGTCCCAGATAGCTCATTCTTAATCCTATCTCTCCTGGTACACCCACACATCCATCTCAACATCCTCATCTCTGTTACTTTCATCTTCTGCACGTGGGAGTTCTTGACTGGCCAACACTCAGCCCCATACAGTATAGCCGGTCGAACCACCACTCTATAGAATTTACCCTTAAATCTTGGCGGCACATTATTATCACATAAAACACCGGAAGCGAGCCTCCACTTCATCTATCCCACTCCGACGCGATGTGCGACATCTTCGTCAATATCCCCGTTACCCTGGATTATATATCCGAGATACTTAAAACTCGCTCTCTTAGGAATAACTTGAGCATCAAGCTTTACCTCTATGTCTGCTTCATGGGTCTTGTCACTGAATTTGCACTCCAAGTATTTTATCTTGGTTCTACTCAGTTTGAAATCTTTAGAGTCCAAGGTCTGTCTCCAAACCTCCAACCTCGCGTTAACTCCGCTTCGCGTCTCGTCAATCAACACTATATCATCGGCAAATAGCATGCACCAAGGAACCTCTCCTTGGATGTGTCGCGACAATTCATCCATCGATAAGGCAAATAAAAATGGGCTAAGAGCCGATCCCTAATGCAACCCCATCACCACACGGAAATGCTCCGAGTCACCACCCACAGTCCTCACTCGAGTCTTAGTATCATCATACATATCTTTAATCACTCTAATGTACGCTACCAGAACGCTGCTAACCTCCAAACACCTCCACAGGACCTCCCTCGGGACTTTGTCGTACGCTTTCTCAAGGTCAATAAATACCATATGTAAGTCCTTCTTCCTCTCCATGTACTGCTCCACTAATCTCTTTACCAGATGAATCGCTTCCGTAATCGAACGCCAAGGCATGAATCCAAACTGATTCTCGGAAATAGACACACACCTTCTTACCCTGGCCTCCACCACCTTCTCCCAAACCTTCATAGTGTGACTCAACTACTTGATACCCCTACAATTATTGTAATTTTGGATATCCCTTGTTCTTGTAAAGCGGAACCATCGTACTCCACCTCCATTCTTCGGCCATCTTGTTCGTCTTAAAAATAACACTAAACAGTCCAGTGAGCCACTTCAAACCTGCTCGCCCGACGCTCTTCCAGAATTCCACTGGGATTTCCTCTGGCCCCATCGCTCTACCCCTGCATATCTTACGCATCGCCCCTTCCACCTCCTCTACTGTAACGAGTACCCAAAATCCCCCCGACTCTCAGAGTGCTCCAACTCACCCAGCACGATGCTTCTATCCCCCTCCTCGTTCAACAATTTTATGGAAGTATGTCTGTCATCTTCTCCTAATAAGTGCTTCGTCCATCAATACTTTGCCATCCTCGTCCTTGATGCACTTGACTTGGTCTAAGTCGCGGGCTTTCCTCTCCCTCACCTTGGCCAACCGGTACAACTTCTTGTCCCCGCCTTTGCCCCAGAGCTCCTCGTACAAACGAGCAAACATCGCGTTCTTAGCCGTCGTAACTGCTAACTTTGCCTCTTTCTTTGCCTTTGTAACACTCTCGATAAGTTTTTTTTTCCTCCTCGTTTGTACTCTCCACTAGCTTTAAATAAGCAACTTTCTTAGCTTCCACTTTATCTTGAACCTCTCCATTCCACCACCAATCCCCTTTATGACCCCCCAGGAGAGCCTTTCGTGAACCCTAAGACCTCTCTAGCAGCTACCCTAATGCAATACGCAGTCGTGAACCACATAATAGATGCGTCCCTTACTCATCCAGGCCCTCATTGCCAACAACTTCTCCCCTAACTCATGAGCTTTGTCCTTGATCAAGTTACCCCACTTGATCTTAGGTTTCCTGCACCCCGCCCTCTTCTTCCTACTCCTCTTGATCTATAGGTCCATAATTAGGAGCCTATGTAGGGTCGTGAGGTGCTCACTTGGGATGACCTTGCAGTCAGTGCACATACCTTTATTGCATTTCCTGCAGAGAAGATAATCAATCTGAGTCTTGCCCATTGAATTCCGGAAAGTGACAAGGTGCTCTTCCCTTTTCGGAAAACTCGAATTAGCTATAACCAAATCAAAAGCTCTAGCAAAATCCAACAGTGAATTACGTCCCTCATTCCTATTCCTAAAACCGAATCTGCCATGCACATCATCATAACCCCTAACACTAGCCCCAACATGTCCATCGAAATCTCCGCCAATATATATATATATATACTAGAAAATATCAATTAGGTTTTATCTCATTTCCTTATAAGCTTGATATTTTCGAAATCTAATTAAGGAACACCCTTATTTTTTAAAAATTTCTGTAAGCACTTTATTTTAAAAAGAAAAACAATAACCAGACTACTAATAATTTACCTTGATTGCAAATTTACGAAATCTAATTACCTCATACAAATGAGGAAGAATCATAATGTAAACAGATCCTCTTATCAGGAAAAAACTTTAGTGATGAGAAAGTTTGACTTTACAGATGGGATTATTTGGGAAAAAGAACTTAAAATGGAGGACAACAAATAGAAAAGGGAAAAAATTCATAGAGTTACAAAATCTGTCTGCGTTCACACTACCAGGCTAGCAAAATGAAATGACAACTTAGTCCATTCTAGCACCAACCCACCAGTCAAAATTTTAACGTCGTGAGTTCTTAATTTAATATGGAATTCTAAACGCATGTTTAATTTAATTTGTATTTGTTATTCATACATGAGCCTATATGGTCCCTAGTCTCGTTTTTGCCGAGCTTGATTCTCTATGGTTTGACCTCAAAACTCCGGATTTTACCAAATTCACTAATCTATATTTAGATCCGTCACTGTTTCAGACGAAGGGTAAAATTGGAAGAAAGGTACTACAATTCATTGTTGTTGCAATGTAACGGGCTGTTACAGAACTTTGTCCCATCTGTCTTTATGTTCTTCTAAACAAACAAAAATTGGCTAAAACAGTTGTATTTATTAAGTACTTCCATTGTTCTCTAGCCAATTACTACACTTTAACAAGACTGGCTATATATATAAAATCCTAGTAGTAGTTTTCTGTGCCTTTCTTCTATAATAACTTCTCTTTCAAATACCGTTTTTAGAAAAATTGAAACACTTTTGAGAGGACAAAATTGGAAAAGAAAAATCAAATGGGTAGCTCTGGTTCATCATCTCTTGAATCAATTGAGCAGGTATGTATATATATGTGTAGCATTACCAATTTATTCATTTATTTTTTAATTCCTCAGAAAAAAATGCGCATTTTATTAGTAGTATATGGTGAACTCCACATTAGAATTTTAATTCATTCGAAATAAATTGTATATGTTTACTTTGATTGTTGAGGAAATTTCGTGTGGTCAAGAATATCATTATGTATGATAGGATCTTAAATGATAGTGTATAAAAGGTATAATAATTGTTCAAGAAAATGAATTTGGTCCATACTATGTAGAGTTATATTATGATTGAAAATACAAAATGAGACTCCCAAATTAGTTGTCATGTCTCGCTTTTCGAGATTCAAATTATATGAACTTAGACCAATATTTTAAGATGTATTTTATCGTATTGACATGAGAAGAATTATAACTTGTAATACTTTTCGTATTGCTTTTGAAAACTAATTTCTAATTCTAAAATATTGAGTCGAATTCAATTCATCTTCAAAGATTAGTCAAATTTATTTTCGAGACGCAAAACTTGACTACTAATTTGGGACAGAAGGGGTAAATAGTTGTAATAAGTGATAAAACTTGTCGGAATTTGATTTAATCATCTTGTTTTGTGCATTTGGTCTTTTTAAAACATAAATCTATTGAAGGAATTTTCTAGATTTAATTTTGTGAGAGAAATAGTTTCTGTCAGTAAAGTAAATTGATTTCAATAGCACGAATTTTAATAATTCAATGTTGGGTAAAAATCAAAATAGTCTGATTTACAACTGGTAATTAAGACATAACCACAGTTCCAAAAGTAATTAGCCACTTTTTCATGTCAAGATAAAATCTGAACAAAAACACCCTAAAATTCAGAAAAAATCCAGTATAATATATTGGAGTTCGATTTTGTTTACATATAATTCCAGTATAATGTATTGGAATTTCATAATATGCTGGAGTTCTAACATAATATGCTATAAGTTTGTACACAGGAACTCCATAATCCAGCAAATAATGCTGGAAATTTCCGTATTTCTACTAAAATAGTGCCTATTTTTCAATGAATTTGCAAATGCTGATTTTTTTTTTTATTACCAGCCCGAAAACGGGCTTGCCCATGTTATTTTCACTTCAAAATTTCACTAATTAATCTTTCAATGTTTAAATTTGAGTTTCAGTTAATTTTCAAGTTATACTAGACAATCTTTTCTTGATATCTATTTCTTTCCTGTTAGATATGTCTTTACAAAATAAAAGAAATTAATAACTAGATCGTAACAATTCTTGAAAAGGAGACGCGTATTATAAGATCAAAGAAATTAACAAAAAAAAAATGCCAATTTTTTTGACTATATGTTTTGGCAAGTACTAATTAATTTATAGAAAGGGATGTCTCATTTGGTTGTCATATTTGGAAAAAAAAAAAAAAAAACTCGTCTTGTTAGTATGTGTAACGGTTCTTGATTTTAACTTATAATTCTACTTTAAAGATATGTACAATTTTTTCTATCAGAATCTATTGTATATTAATATAAAGCTTATAAATGTTGCCTAATTCTAGTCGTTCATTCTACTAATTTTTCACATTAAAAGGAGCATTTTTTTAAAGGAAAAAAAAGGAGTATTTCCGTGAATCTAGAACATATAATGAAATGATCATTGTACCCTAAATCCTTTTGTAAAACCCTCTTTTATATATATATATATATATATATATATATCTTTATGGTATCTCTAAAACTTTCCCTTCAAACAAGGATACATAAAGAAAATCTAATGTACATTGTGATGATAAATTATATGTATTCTCTGCATATGTGCGGTTATATATGCTCATCTTAATCCAATTTATATACATCATTTGATATTCTTAGAACTTAGCCAAGTACCAAAAGAGTAGTAAAGTCTTAGTTTCTCTACATAATGATGGCATTAATTTGATTAGATAAAAGACTTTTTGAAATTCGATCAAAATCGATCTAAGATATATAATGATAATATTTAATTTGTAGGAGGAATTCTCTGTTGAAGCTAGGAGGAATATGCCAGGATGGCTTGGTCCGTTTTTAAAGAGGACATTTTTTGGGTCATGTTTGGTACATGATCTCCAAAAGAATGAATTGAACAGGTATTGCATTACCTGTGATTTAGCATTATGCAGGTATTGCATTTCTTCAGACAAACACAACGATCACAAGCTTCTAAAGATTTATCGACATGTTTACAAAGATGTTGTTCCCCTCGATGAGATGGAGATTCATATTGACTGCACCAAAATTCAGGTAATTTTCTAACAATTTATTCTTGAATATAACTATAATAATTATATTACTTGAGCTTAAATAAAAAAAGTGAGGATTCATATATAGCCGACTTCAACTTGTTTGGTACTGATGCATAGTTATCATTATTGATTCGTGAATATAACTATTTTCAGGTCCCTTTTCTTGGGTTCACAAGGCATTTTACTTTGTTACGGGCAACAACTAGAAAAAAGATATTACAAATTGTGTATATGTGCTTTAGACATTAATTTGAACATTTGATTGATGAGGACTAAACATAGTTTTGGTTGATATTTTTTGGGAGGAAAGAAGAATGGGAGGTTTTGTCTTTTTCTTTTTTTTCTTCACATAAATATAATCGACCCGACTTATTTGGAACAGAGGGGTTAATTATTGTTTGTTTGTTTATTGCAGCCATACAAATGCAACAAGAAATGGGTTATCTCTTTAAATCCGCTGCCACATTGTGGGTCAGGCTCTCAAATTGTTGGAGATGCTACTTGTTATATTTGCAAAAGGAGATTGAATGACCCTGACCAGTATCGCTTCTGCTGTATTGCCTGCAAGGTAAAACTAAACTTTGGCTTAATAAAAATTATGGATCTTTACGCAAATAGTCGGCTGAATTTGTTGTTTATTTTTTCTAGTCTGTATACATATATTATATACTGAATATACACATGATACACTAGATTAAACTTATGTTATATATCCCTCGACTATTTTTAATCTAGGCGATTAGATTTGTTGTTTTCCAAATGCATGTGGTTCAAGTTCCACTATTGTTCATTGCATCTACTTATTTTTTTGTTGCATAGATTTGGAAGTTGGACATGTACGTTCTATTAATTTGTACCAAATGAAAATAGAATGAGTTCCTATATAAGGGGATTTATAATGAGTTTCTTAAATTATACCAACAAACAATCAACTGTCTTCACCAAAGTTTTATTCAATTATTACATTCCGATCTTCATATTGTATCTCCTCTATACAGATTGAGAAAGAAATCAAAGAATGATAGTGTAATGATTATTAATAATTATTGATTATAAGGATTAATTAATTACTTGATAAGAACTTTATAAAGTTTATTCTTGTTAAGGATTATAAGTGATGGGATGTATTTTTTATGCGTCTACTCTTATATATATATATATATATAATGCTCTAGCAAATTCAATTGAATATCGTCTGCTTCAAAGCCTCGACATAATTTATTACTCTTTTACAATTAAATTGTTGTCACAAGTTAAACTACACGAATTTTTTTTAAAAAAGTATACTATCAGCGCACGTAAGTAATGTACTTATATATGATGGAATTTGTAGGTGGAAGCCTTATCCAGGAAGAGAAATGAGGCGAGTTGCGCGCTACGTGCAATTGAAGCTTTTGAAGCAATTCAGAATGGCGAGATCAAGCGCAAGCGCAGGAGGAAGGGATTTCCTCATAGAGCTCCTATTCAATAACATTTGAATAGAGTATTATCACTCTTAGCCCGTCTCAGAAACTATTTACATTATGTAGTCAAAAAAATATATAAAATTTATATAATTTTTGTATATAACATACAAAATGTATATATATACAAAAAATATATAAATTTTGTACAATTTTTAGGCTATTATTTTTATAGCGGCTATACACTGTCAACTATTTTACCTCTATTTCCCATCTACCTTCGGGTAGTTAGGAAAAGAAACGTTGGCTTTTTCCTTCGTCTTTTTTTTTCCGGTTAACTTAAAACTGCCATTTATGGGGCTACCCAAAAAACATGATAGCTCTATGCTTTGAGGTAATTTTTTTACGACTTGAACCTTATATTCTGTTCGGCCAATTTTCTTGAAGACTAAAAGCCCTTTTTTTTATTTAAAAAATATTTTTTTGCGGAAGATTTGAGTTGTTTGGTCAATCTGTAAAAATATTTTTGAACAAAAGCAGAAGTATTTTTGCTGTTATTGAAAAGAAGCTACAAATTTCTACGTCTTTCAAGAAGAAGAAGCACAAACCTAAGTTTTTAATTAGTTTTGCATGTCATTGTGGTAAAAATATATGTATATGGAGGCACGGTGTCTCTTCCGATACGTGTTCAATTTATAAGCAGAGTGATTATTTACCAAATACTCAACAGGTATGTACGTCAGTGACGACCCTTCCATAAAGCAAATAAAGTAATTGTTTTAGGTCCCACTTTGAGAATTCCTTTCTTTTTGTTACACTAATATGCTATATATAAGTTTAAAAAGAGTTCAGTGAGGTAAAAATGTTTGATATCTATATATGGCCAAAATCGGGGAAGCCCGATTTTAGAGCCTCTATGACATCCCAAGCCCGGTTTCGAGGGGCCCGGAGCACAATCTGAGGCTCGACTCCGAAGTACTCCCCTCGAGAGAGCATATCGAGGACTCATCCCGGCATACCTCGAGGCAGTATGAAAATCGATGACCGTCATGAAAATGCGAGAAATTCTCAAGGGCACGTGGTTAGAACTGACAAGGTCTGCAAGAATAGTACAAGTCCGTACTGAGCCATTATACAGTTGTACCATTAGCCTTTTCTTGTCATGATTAGACATGTACTATGTTGGGATTCCCCCCTCCTATATAAAAGGGACCCCTGTCATTTTGTAACAGACATGAATATTCAATACAATAGAACATTCTTTGTTTTCTTGCCTAAACGTGCTCAACAATTTCTCTATAGATTTATTGCTCTTCATTTATTGCATTTATTTTATTATTCTTCACTTATTGCTCATTAACAACTGTTGAAGGCTACCCTCGAGGCCCGATATTACCGAGCTCGAGGTTTCTAGTCTTGCGGTCATACTGGTTTACTTATCGTTTTTCTATTACTTACACTTAGCGTTTTCTTACCTAACAACTAGTATTAGAATAAATCACATATTTTTAGAACCACAAATCAAGTATAATTGTTAATACCATTTTCAAGCTAAACAGTTTGGGGCCCACCGTGTGGTTAAAAATAATAGTGATTTTTCGGTGCTAATTTTCTGAAAACACAAGTTAATTTTTACACTTTTTCTTGTCCAAAAATCTTTGATTTTAGAATGTCTAACTCAGCAAATGCACGTGAAAAAAATGGCCTTGAGTCCCATGGAGAGAGCAGTGCAGCGACCCTAATCGCCGGTGTACCACCACAAAATCCTGGGGTGGTACCAACACCACTCCCCCTCAATATGGACTCACGCAATGTTGTGCATATCGATGTAGGCTCTGATACTGACGAAAATGTGCGCGAAGGTGACCAACACGAAGTGTATAGAACTCCAGCTTGGGAAGAAAGAGAAGTTAGCCTACAAGTCATTTTTGAGATGTTACAAGCGCAACAAGTGGCTATTGTTCAGCTACAGAGCCAGCAGAAAAATCCAAGCACGGCAGTACCGGAAGCAGCTCCTCGAGTCGAACAGGCACCAGAAAGATCGAGTGACAATGGGTCAGCAGCAGACCCCACTATTATGAAGATGCTCGAGGACCTCGGCAAAAGGATTGAATCAGGAGAAAAGAAGATAGAAACTAACGACAAAAAGGTAGAAACCTATAACTCGAGGGTCGATTAGATCCCTGGTGCACCTCCGGTTTTGAAGGGGGTAGATTCGAAGAAGTTCGTGCAGAAACCATTTCCATTGAGTGCGGCTCTGAAGCCCATTCCGAAGAAGTTCAGGATGCCAGATATCCCGAAGTACAACGGGACCACGGACCCCAATGAACATATACCACTTACACTTTTGGTATAAAAGGGAATGACTTGAAGGATGACGACATCAAGTCCGTCTTATTGAAATTTTTTGGAGAAACACTGTGAAAGGGGGCCATGATGTGGTATCACAACCTACCCCCAAACTCAATAGATTCGTTTGCCATGTTGGCAGACTCTTTCGTGAAGGCACATGCTGGTGCCATCAAGGTTGCTACAAGGAAGTCCGATGTCTTCAAAATTAAACAAGGGGAGAACGAGATGTTAAGGGAGTTTGTATCTCGCTTTCAGATGGAGCGAATGGAATTACCACCAGTCTCCGATGACTGGGCAGTGCAGACCTTCACTCAGGGCTTGAACGAACGAAGCTCGATAGCTTCAAAGTAGCTGAAGCAAAATTTGATCGAATATCCCGCCGTAACTTGGTCCATAACAGGTACCAATCCAAAATTAGAGTCGAGGAAACCAATTGGGAGCCCCCTCAGGTTTAGTATATCCAAGCAGGCTTTTAGCAAAAGAAACAAGGAATGTGGAAAGGGAGCTGAGGCCGAGCAAGGAAAGGTATGAACCATATGTCAAAGATCGAAGAAATGCTTCAAGGTGTAGTATACTTCGAAATGATCGAAGAATGGATCGAGGCCAAAGCTCACAGGGACTCATGAGCAAAGAAGGGTTCAATAGTCATTCGAGACCAGTGGATGATGCACCTCGATTGATAGAGTACAACTTCAACATCGACGCTTCAGGCATCGTGTCAGCCATAGGCAAGATCGGAGACACCAGGTGGCCCAAGCCCATATAATCAGATCCTTCCCAAAGGAACCCCAACTTAACGTGCAAATACCATGGCACTCATGGGCACCAGACCGAGGACTGCAGACAACTTTAGGAAGAGGTAGCCCGATTGTTCAACGAATGGAACCTTTGAGAGTTCCTCAGCGACCGAGCCAAAAATCACTTTCGAGAAAGAGATGCCAGCAGAAGAAATGAACCAGAATAGCCATAGCATATCATTCACATGATCATTGGAGGGGTCGACATCCCTTAAGGTCCCATGTTCAAGCAAACAAAAGTATCCATCACGAGGGAAAGGCGGACTCGGGACTATATACCCGAGGATACCCTCATATTCAATGAGGAAGACATCGAGATCTTATCTCAGCCTCATAATGATGCACCGATAATTTCTTTCCTTTTAAATAAGTTTCAAATTAAACGTGTGCTCGTGGATCCAGGTAGCTCGGTGATCACGCTCAACTATGTCTTGTAGAAGACTAAGCGGGCATTGCAAATATAATCCTGGGGTATTATGCCCAGAGTCGATCCCACAGGGAATTTACGTATCAATTGAGTTTATAAAATACTAAACTGTTGTCTAATCAAGTTTCTCAAGACTTTTGAGTATCAATTTGGTGATGATTAACTAATTCTACAATCAATAATAATAAACTAGCAATTAACTAACAATTTAATGTAACAATGATAATAAAAGGGTCTAAGGTTATGGTTTCCCCCATTGGTGAATTCTTCCTTGGATATTTCTTATAGTTTAATCTGATATCTCTATCAATCATGAATGCTCTCACTATCATAAATCTCTCTCAAGTAATTATGATAATTTACTAGGCGCACTCTCTCAAGTTACGCTAGCTAGATCGCAATACAATTCACTTTAGATTGCACCCGAGGTATCGTTATCTCTAATCTAACCTCTAATCCCTTGGTTATGACCTTCATCTATACTCTGGGAGTGGTGTTGTTCAACAACTACCTAAATATTCACTCTCTCTCAAGTAGATACATAATAAATAGTAAGAGTTAATCGAGAGCTCTTTCAATCAACTACAATCAGAACATAGTTGAACAAAAAGAGATTAATCAACCAAAATATATTAATATCACAATGAATTCATCCCCAACGGGTTCTACCAAAACCCTAGACTAAAGAAATTATCTACTCATGTTATTGAGAATCAAAACTAAAAGAAATTGCATAATTGAAATACAAAGTAAAGAATACTAGATGTAGAAATCGATGTTTTTCACTTCTATGGTGTTTTCGTGTTGAATCCTTCAGAATCTCCTCTGTCTCCTTAAGTTGTGTTGTTTGGGGGTCTATTTATATGTTTAGGGCCAACCCTAACCATGTAGGAGACTTCTATTTCAACCGGGAAACACTTAAACTCGTCAAAACTCGAATTTGGCCGAAACTGGGACACCGGGCGTTTGGGGCCAAACGCCCCCTTAAGGCCAGTGCAGGCCTTGCGTTTGGGCCCTAACGCCCCCCTAACTCCTGGGGGTGCCTGGCCTTATGGGGAAACGCCCCCCTAACGCCAGGGGGTGCCCAGCTTTAGGGGGCAAACGCTCGGCTATCGCCCGGGTGTCTCCTTTTGCGTATTTTCGACGTATTTGCATCCCTTTAGCTCCGTTTCCATCTCCAATTCACCTACACAT
>MDKI01224388.1:0-10451 GCA_005239505.1 Nicotiana paniculata | reverse complement strand
TATATATATATATATATATATATATATATATATACTAATCTCTTGGCATGTGCATTGCACGTGTATCATAAGGTATGTAATACAGTGATTCTGTAAAAGTTTCTGATACTATTTAAGTGAAGCTTTGACTAAGTGTCTATTTTGAAATTAAGGTTCATAAATTAAAGAACCAGAAAAGGTAGAAACACTCTTGAAATGACGAAAGGACATCATTATATAATTCCTTTTCTTTTCACAAATAAAAATTGCATCATCATTCAAATATAACTTATTTTGAATCTATATCTTCACAGAAATAGGCATAGTTCCAAATTTCACTACTATATTAGACTATTAGTATGAAGTCAACAAATGATTTAGTCTTATATGATTGCTGCAGTGAATGGAACTTGTGCTAAGTCTAAAGACAACAATTATTAATGACATAATACCAAAAACTATAAGCTAGGAAGAATCATACACCATGCAACTATCAATCAACTTCTGCAAAATTATATATGATGACTTCTTCTATTCTTTCCGGCCTCTCTAATAAGAAGACAACAACTAATCAACCAAGTAATGCATTTCGATGAATTTGGGATATCCTCTTTCTTTTAGCTCAATCCAATGATGTTGATGTTTAGTCGGTTAAAACATCATAATCTGCCTCTCCTTAAATTTGACTATCACTGGCAATCTTATGCAAGTAAGGTTGGTAATTGATGTAAAACTTCTTATTCTAAAGGATATGTAATATAAGAGTGTAGCGATCCGGTCGGTCATTTTGAGAGTTAGTGCCCCGATACTCTAATAATTGTTTCACCCATGTCTATTTCTTCTTTTGGAACTTGTCAGAACATTGAGTAGTGAAATTCGGAGAGTTTTTGGACACATAGTCCTTGAATGTGAAATTAAGCTTTAGAAATCGGGTCGTAGTTAGAACTATGTGAAGACGGATCTAGAATAGAATTATGTCAACTCTGTTAGCTCCGTTGGGTGATTTCGGGGTTAGGAGCGTGTTCAGAATGTGTTTTCGAAGTCTGTAGTAGAGTTAGGCTTGAATTGGCGGAAGTTAGAATTTCGGCGATTTCGGCCGATAGGTGAAATTTTGATATTGGGCTCGAAATGGAATTTCGAGAGTGGCAGCAGGTCTGTGGTGTCATTTATGACCCATGTGTAAAATTTGAGGTCATTCGGATGAGTTTTGACGTGTTTCGACATCGGATATAGATTTTGGGAATTTCATAAGTTCTTAGTCTTAAATCTATGCATAAATGATGATTTTGATGTTATGAGAGGTGTTCTCAAAGCTCGACTAAGTTCGAATGAGGTATTAGGATTGGTTGGTAGGTTTGGTTGAGGTCATGGGGGCCTCGGGTGTGTTTCGGGTGCCCAAACGGGCAAATTTAGCCTTAAGCTTATTGCTGATTTTTCTGGTTTTACAGCAGCAGACTTTTGTTCATCGCGATCGCGTGAGTTCATCCTCGATCGCATAGGGTAAACTGGGGCAGGCAGGGAATTTTTTATATGCGATCGCACAAGTTGTGTCACGATCGCAGTGTTTGGGCGGTCTAGTCTCCGCCTTCGCATAGCCCATGTCGCGATCGCATAGAATACCTTAGTCATGCGGAAGTTTTGAGTGTTGTTCTACGCGGTCGCGTGAAGCAAACCGCGATCGCGTAGCTTTGAGTAGATAAGGTCCGCGATCGCGAGTTGTACTCTGTGTTCGCGTAGAGGAATTTTAGGCGCGTGTTGGAATACCCTTCGCGATCGCGATTAGAAGTACGCGATCGCATAGAGCAAATAACTGGGCAGAACATTTAAAGACCCAAATTCTAGGGTTTGAACTATTTTCACATTTTTGAACCTGATAGCTCGGGAAGTGCGATTTTTGGAAGGTTTTGCACCTGGGAAACTTGGGTAAGTGATTTCTACCCGATTTAGACTAATTTCTATAATTATACTCTTTAATCTAGCTTTTAAATTCGAAATTTTGGTGGAAAATTTGGGAAAATTTGGATAAACTTCCTACGCCGAATTCTTGAGTTTTGATTGGGATTTTGACATCCGTTTTGAGTAATTCTTATATAGTTAGACTCGTGAGTGAATGAGTGTCCAGAATTTATAATTTTTACCCGATTTCGAGACGTGGGGGCCCGGGGGACTTTTTGGGCAAATTTTCTAATTTCGCGTATTAGCTTCGAACTAATTTGCTATTTTGATTCCTTAAGTAATATTTACATTATGCAATCAAATTGATTAGATTTGGGCCACCTGGAGTCGGAATGTAATTTCGAGAGTGAAAGCAGGCTCGTGGTGTCATTTATGACCCGTGTGTAAAATTTGAGGTCATTCGGATGAGTTTTGACCTGTTTCGGCATCGGATATAGATTTTGGGAATTTCATAAGTTCTTAGGCTTAAATCTATATAAATGATGATTTTGATGTTATGGGAGGTGTTTTGAAGGCTCGACTAAGTTCAAATGAGGTATTAGGATTGGTTGGTAAGTTTGATTGAGGTCCCGGGGGCCTCGGGTGTGTTTCGGGTGCCCAAACGGGCAAATTTAGCCTTAAGCTTATTGCTGGTTGTTGTGGTTTTACAGCAGCAGACTTTTGTTCATCGAAATCACGTGAGTTCATCCGCGATCGCATAGGGTAAGCTAGGGAAGGCAAGTAATTTGTTATATGCGATCACACAAGTTGTGCTGCGATCGCAGTTTTTGGGCGGTCTAGTCTCCGCGTTCGCATAGCCCATGTCGTGATCGCATAGAATACCTTAGGCATGCGGAAGTTTTGAGTGTTGTTTTATGCGGTCGCGTGAAGCCAACCGCGATCCGAGTAGTTTTGAGTAGATAAGGTCCGTGATCGCGAGCTATAAGTTGCGTTCGTGTAGAGGAATTTAGGCGCGTGTTGGAAAACCCTTCGCGATCGCGGCTGGAAATACGAGATCGCATAGAGAAAATAACTGGGCAGAACATTTAAAGACCCAAATTCGAGGGTTTGAACTATTTTCACATTTTTAACTTGAGAGCTCGGGAAGTTCGATTTTTGTTTGCACCTGGTAAACTTGGGTAAGTGATCTCTACCCGATTTAGACTAATTTCCATGATTATACTCTTTATTCTAGCCTTTAAATTCGAAATTTTGGTGGAAAAAATTGGGAAAAATTTGATAAACTTCCTAGGACGAATTCTTGAGTTTTGATTGGGATTTTGACATCCAATTTGAGTAATTCTTATATAGTTAGACTCGTGAGTAAATAGTGTCCGGAATTTATAATTTTTACCCGATTCCGAGACGTGGGCCCGGGGGACTTGTTGGGAAAATTTCCTAATTTCGCGTATTAGCTTCGAACTAATTTGTTATTTTGATTCCTTAAAGTGATATTTACATTATGCAATCGATTTGATTAGATTTGGGCCACCCGGAGTTGGATACTCGTGACAAGAGAGTGATTTTGAGTTGAGTCGCGCAGTCGAGGTAAGTAGCTTGCCTAACTCTGTGTTGGGGACTTCCCCTTTAGGTTGTTTGATATTGTTTTGTTATATGGGCGCTGTGTATGTGAGGTGAGGAGTGCGTAAACGGGCCATTGTTGCTAAAACCCCATTTTCCCTTCCATGACATACATCATTTTTATTCCTATTTCACTGTTTCATGTACTAACTTTGTAGTTTAGATGAGGAAGGAGTATGTCTACCTGTTTTACTCGAATTTCTCCAAATTGTCACTATGTGCATCGAGTTTAGGTAGTTTTATCCGTACTCTTGCCTGCTATCTTTTCTTGAACTGTTAAAATAAATTGTATCCAGTATTTATTTGCATTTGCATATTTAAATTGGGACTACGGACGAAATTCCAGGAGCTTTCCCCCTGTACTGCATTGCATATTTAAATCGGGACTACGGACGAGATTCCGGGAGCTTTCCCCCTGTACTGCATTTCATATTTAAATTGGGACTACGGACGAGATTCCGGGAGCTTTCCCCCTGTACTGCATTGCATATTTGTTTTTATGCTGAGTCGAGGGCTTCCTGTTGCTATTTTCTTTTAGCTCATTATTTCTACTATTGTGACTTAGCTTATTACCTCTCTCTCTGTAAGATTTTAAATTGATTTTACTATAGACCTCCAGTAGAGCCTTAACCCGACCTCGTCCCTACTTGACTGGAGTTAGGCTTGGCACTTACTGGGTACCAATTGTGGAGTACTCACGCCCTTTCTTGTGCATGTTTTTAATGTGCAGATCCAGGTAACAACACCCAGTATCGTGTCTGGGAGTCGTTTTAGCAGCTGCAAGGAGATCGCGAGGTAATTCTGTGGCGTCCGCAGAATCCCACGAGTCCCCTTCTACTCTAGTATAGGCATAGATGACTTATGTATTTTTCCATTACTTCATTGTATAGAGCTACATTTAGTACAGAGCTTGTGAGTGTCGTGACATTTCGGGTTTTGGGAAGTGAAAGTGTACATGTTGAGCAGCTATGTTATATCTACTTGAGTTCTTTTCTGTCTTTATTTTATTGATTCTATTATTTCCGCAAATTTAGGCTTTCCTAATCATAGAGATTAGGTGCCGTCACGATACCTTTCGGAGGGTAAATCGGGTCGTGACAAGTTGGTATCAGAGTGTCTAGGTTCATAGGAGTCACCAGTCACAAGCCTATTCATTAGAGTCTCGCGGATCGGTGCGGAGACGTCCGTATCTATATTCGAGAAGCTATGTAACTGTTAAGAACAATCATATTCTTTGAAATTCCGTGTCGTGCTAGTTACTGTCATCAAAATTCTAAAATTCTATTCTACTCTTGCTCAGAGATGGTGCGGACCCGTACCGGACGTACTGATGATCAGGAACCTGAGCCCCCAGCCAGAGCCACCAGAGGCAGGGGCCGGGGTAGAGGACGAGCACGCGGTGCAGCCCGAGCACCGGCGAGAGCAGAGTCAGAGGATCCCCCTGCAGCTACAGTTGTAGGGGCACAGGAGGTTCCTACTATTACTCCAGCCCTCCAGGAGACTTTGGCTCAGTTTCTGAGTGCCTTCAGCACTCTATCTCAGCCGGGACTACTCCCGATAGCTCCAGCTACATCCCAGGCCAGGGGAAGGGCACAGACTCCTGCAGCCCGTACTCCTGAGCAGAGGGTCCATAATGGGCAGGTTCCAGAGTATATCCCTATGCCCCCAGCGGCTCCAGCTCAGCATGAGGCTAGGGTAGCTGCTTCTGAGGCAGAGCAGCTCTAACTTGAGTGGTACAAGAAGTACCACCCACCTAAGTTCAGCGGACTAGCTTCAGATGATGCTCTGGATTTTCTTGAGGAGTGTCATCACATTCTCTGCTCTATGGGTATTGTAGAGACCAGTGGGGTTTCTTTCACTGCTTTCCAGCTGAGGGGAGCATCTTATCAGTGGTGGCGTGCCTTTGAGCTGAGTAGTTCGGACGAGGAAGCTTCACTTACTTGGGCTCAGTTCTCTGAGATGTTCTTACTGGAGTTTGTCCCTCAGAGCCTCAGGGATGCTTTGCGTGCAGAGTTTGAGTAGTTACGCCAGGGTACCATGATTGTGCCGTTTCAGAGACTTGGCTCGTCTTGCACCAACCTTGGTTGTCACGGTCAGAGAAAGGGTTTGATGCTTCATTGAGGGACTCCACCCTAGTATTCAGACCAGTATGGCCAGAGAGTTAGAGACAGATATCACTTACCAGCAGGCCGTGAGTATTGCCCAGAGGATTGAGAGTATGTTAGCCCGGGACAGGGAGGAGAGAGAGGCCAAAAGGTCTCGAGAGACTGGTCATTTTTCAGGAGTTTGTGCACCAGCAAAACGCTATGGTAAGGGTTTTGTGAGTCGCCCTGTTCATTCAGCTCTTCCAGCATCTAGTGATATTCCAGCTCCTCCTAGACCTCAGGAGCCTTATTATGCACCACAAGTATCTAGTGTGCCTCCTGCTCAAGGTGCTATCACCGGCCAGTCTAGCAGGCCAGTTCAGAGTCAGCATCAGCCGCCTCATCCTCCGAGGGGTTGTTTTGAGTGTGGTAACCCTAGCCACCTAATCATAGATTGCCTCGGAGTTAGGAGGGGTGGACCATCTCAGACTTATCAGGCCTACGTGCTCCACCGGGTCCTCCAGCTATTCTTCCAGCCCCAGCGGTTACCCCACCTTCTCTGACAGCCCGAGGTGGAGGTCGGGGAGGTCGTGGTCGCCTCAAAGGGGGAGGCCAGGCCAGGTACTATGATCTTCTAGCCCGTTCAGAATTCATTGCTTCAGATTCAGTCATCACATGTATTTTCCCTGTTTGCCATAGGGATGCATCAGTATTATTTGATCCAGGCTCTACGTATTCATATGTGTCTTCTTATTTTTCTTCACATCTAGGGATATCTCGGGATTCTTTGAGTTCCCCCGTTTATGTTTCTACTCCCGTGGGAGATTCTCTTATTGTGGACCGCGTATATCGGTCGTGTTTGATTGTTGTCAGTGGTTTTGAGACTAGGGTTGGTATGTTATTACTCAGTATGGTAGACTTTGATGTTATCTTGGGCATGGACTGGTTGTCGCCTCATTATGCTATTCTTTATTATCACGCTAAGACCGTGACACTGGCTAGGCTAGGTTTACCGAGGTTATAGTGGAGAGGTTCCTTAGAGTATACTCCCTGCCAGGTCATTTCTTTTCTTAAGGCTCAGCGGATGGTGGAGAACGGGTGTGATGCGTATTTAGCCTATGTGAGAGATGTTAGTTTTGATACCCCTACAATTGAGTCATAACCAGTTGTGCGGGACCATCTTAATATTTTTCCAGCTGATCTTTCGGGTATGCCGCCTGATAGAGATATTGACTTCGGCATTGATTTGTTACCGGGCACTCAGCCCATTTCCATTCCTCCCTATCGCATGGCTCCTCCTGAGTTAAAGGAGTTGAAGGAGCAGTTGCATGAGTTGCTTGATAAGAGTTTCATCAAGCCCAGTGTATCACCTTGGGGTGCTCCGGTATTGTTTGTGAAGAAAACGGATGGTTCGATGCGTATGTGTAGTGATTACCGGCAGTTGAATAAGGTTACAGTGAAGAACAGGTACTCATTGCCTCACATTGATGATTTATTTGACCAGTTACAGGGTGCCATGGTATTATCCAAGATCGATCTACGTTCGGGATATCATCAGTTGAAGATCGGGAGTCGGTCATCCCGAAGACTAATTAATGCCCCAACAGCCTTTATGCACCTCATGCACAGTGTATTTCGACCTTATCTTGATTCTTTCGTCATCGTGTTCATTAATGACATCTTGGTATAGTCTTGGTCCCAGGAGGACCATGAGCAGCATTTGAGGACTGTGCTTCAGACTTTGAGGGAGAAGAAATTGTATGCCAAATTTTCTAAATGCGAATTTTGGCTTGATTCTATGGCATTCTTAGGCCATGTGGTGTCTTGTGATGGGATCAAGGTAGGTCCAAAGAAGGTGGAGGCAGTGCAGAGTTGGCCTAGACCGTCTTCATATACGGAGATCTGTAGTTTCCTTTGTTTGGCTGGGTACTATCGCCATTTTGTGGAGGATTTTTATCCATTGCAGCACCGATGACCAGGTTGACTCAAAAGGGTGCTCCGTTCAGGTGGACTGAGGAGTGTGAGGAGAGGTTTCAGAAGCTCAAGACAACCCTGACTATAGCTCCAGTGTTAGTATTGACTTCGGGTTCAGGGTCTTATACGGTCTATTGTGACGCTTCGAGGATTTTCCTCGGAGCGGTGTTGATGCAGGACGGTAGGGTGATTGCCTATGCGTCCAGAAAGTTGAAGGTGCATGAGAAAAACTATCCAGTTCATGATCTCGAGTTGGCAGCGATTGTTCATGCCCAGAAGATATGGCGTCATTATTTATACGGTGTTCCCTGTGAGATTTTCACCGATCACCAGAGTCTGCAGCACATATTCAAGAAGAAGGACCTCAATTTGCGCCAGTAGAGATGGTTGGAGTTACTAAAGGACTATGACATCACTATATTATACCACTCGGGGAAGGCCAATGTGGTGGCTGACGCCTTGAGTCACCGGGCGGAGAGTTTGGGGAGTTTGGCATATCTTCCGGCGGTTGAGAGGCCCTTAGCCTTGCATGTTCAATACTTAGCCAGTCAGTTCGTGAGATTAAATATTTTTGAGCCTTGCCGGGTATTAGCTTGTGTGGTTCCTCGATCTTCTCTTTATGCCCGTATCAAAGAGCGCCAGTATGATGATCCCAATCTTCTGGTTCTTCAGGATAGAGTTAGACGGGGTGATGCCAGGGGTGTGACTATTGGTGATGATGGCGTGATGAGGATGCAGGGCCATATCTGTGTGCCCAATGTAGATGGGCTTCGGGAGTTGATTCTTGAGGAGGCCCATAGCTCGCGGTATTCCATCCACCTGGTACCGTGAAGATGTACCAGGATATGAAACAACACTATTGATGGCGAAGGATGATAAAGGATATAGTGGAGTTTGTAGCCAAGTGTCTCAACTGCCAGCAAGTCAAATATGAGCATCAGAGACTAGGAGAGTTACTTCAGCAGATTAAGCTTCCAGAGTGGAAGTGGGAGCGGATCACCATGGACGTCGTGGTTGGACTTCCTCAGACTTTGATGAAGTTCGATGCTATTTGGGTGATTGTGGATCGGCTGACCAAATCAGCCCATTTCATTCTGGTGTTGACTACATACTCCTCTGAGAGGTTGGCGGAGATTTAAATGAGGGAGATTGTTCGCCTTCACGGTGTTCCGGTATCTATCATTTTAGACAGAGGTACACAGTTCACTTCACGGTTCTAGAGAGTCGTTCAGCAGGAGTTAGGCACCGGGGTGGATTTGAGCATGACCTTTCACCCTCATACGGATGGTCAGTCTGAGCGTACGATTCAGATTCTTGAGGATATGCTCCGTGCCTGTGTGATGGATTTCGGAGGGTCATGGGACCGATACTTGCCACTTACAGAGTTTGCTTATAATAACAGCTACCAGTCCAGCATTCAGATGGCGCCGTTTGAGGCTTTATGAGGTAGGTGGTGCAGGTTTCCAGTGGGATGGTTTGAGCCGAGCGAGGCCCGATTGTTGGGTACAGATTTGGTCCAGGATGCCCTGGACAAAGTGAAGGTGATTCAGGAAAGGCTTCGCACAGCTCAGTCTAGGCAGAAGAGCTATGCGGACCGGAAGGTTCGTGATTTGGAATTTATGACTGATGATCGGTTTTTGCTTCGGGTATCGCCTATGAAGGGTGTCATAATGTTCGGGAAGAAGGGTAAGTTGAGTCCGAGGTTTATTGGCGCTTTTGAGGTATTGCAATGGGTTGGGGAGGTTTCTTATAAGTTGGCCTTGCCTCCCAACCTAGCAGGAGTTCATCTGGTATTCCATGTCTCTATGCTCCGAAAGTATCACGGTGACCCGACCCATGTTTTGGATTTCAGTTCAGTCCAGTTGGACAAGGATTTATCATATGTCGAGGAGCCAGTAGTTATATTGGATAGAAAGGTCAGAAAGCTCAGGTCGAAGAATTTTGCATCAGTAAAGGTTTGGTGGAGGGGTCATCCTGTCGAGGAGGCGACTTGAGAGACCGAGAAGGATATGCGCAGTCAGTACCCTCATCTTTTCTCAGCTTCAGGTATGTATTTAATACTCGTTCGAGGACGAACAATTTTCTTAAGAGGGGGAGGATGTAACGACCCAGTCGGTCGTTTTGAGAGTTAGCGCCCCGATCCCCTAATAACTGCTTCTCCCATGTCTATTTCTGCTTTTGGAACTTGTTGGAATGTTGAGTGGTGAAATTCGGAGAGTTTTTTGACACATAGTCCTTAAATGTGAAATTAAGCTTTAGAAATTGGGTCGTAGTCAGAACTATGTGAATATGGATCCGGAATAGAATTATGTCGACTCCGTTAGCTCCGTTGGGTTATTTCGGGGTTAGGAGCGTGTTCGGAATGTGTTTTCGAGGTCTGTAGTAGAGTTAGGCTTGAATTGGCGGAAGTTAGAATTTCGGCGATTTCGGCCGATAGGTGAAATTTTGATATTGGGCTCGAAATGGAATTTCGAGAGTGTCAGCAGGTCTGTGGTGTCATTTATGACCCGTGTGTAAAATTTGAGGTCATTCGGATGAGTTTTGACGTGTTTCGACATCGGATATAGATTTTGGGAATTTCATAAGTTCTTAGGCCTAAATCTATGCATAAATGATGATTTTGATGTTATGAGAGGTGTTTTCAAGGCTCGACTAAGTTTGAATGAGGTATTAGGATTGGTTGGTAGGTTTGATTGAAGTCATGAGGGCCTCGGGTGCCCAAACGGGCAAATTTAGCCTTAAGCTTATTGCTGGTTTTTCTGGTTTTACAGCAGCAGACTTTTGTTCACCGCGATCGCGTGAGTTCATCCTCGATCGCATAGGGTAAGCTGGGGAAGGCAGGGAATTTTTTATATGCGATCGCACAAGTTGTGTCACGATCGCAGTGTTTGGGCGGTC
>ML350442.1:99384-130129 GCA_005239505.1 Nicotiana paniculata | reverse complement strand
TGACCCTGCCTGGCGTTAGCCAGGCGTTAGAGCTGAAACGCCAGCCTTAGCCTGGCGTTAGCCAGGCGCCAGGGCCCAAACGCCAGGACCCTGTTCCGGCTAAATCCGAGTTTTTGAAGAGTTTAAGTGTTTCCCGGTTGGAATAGAAGTCTCCTACACGTTTAGGGTCTGTCCTAAACATATAAATAGACCCCAAAAACACAACTTAGGGGAGATTCGAGGGATTCGAAGAGACGGACGACAAGATATCAATTTGTACAGATTTTCTTCATTACTTTGTAGTTTCCTTATGCAAGTTATTTTAGAGTTGATACTTTTGAACATGTTTAGCTAACTTATTTAATCTAGGGTTTTGGTAGAATCCGTCGGAGGATGAACTTATTGTGTTATTAATAGAGTTCTGATGGGTTGATTAATCTCTATTTGTTCAACTACGTTCTTGTTGTAGTTAATTGAATGGCCATCAATTAGTTGTGCCTATTTATTATGTATCTACTTGAGAGAGAGTGCANAGTTTTAATCTTTAGTGTTAGTAATTTAAATAACATCAAGTGACAGTTGAGTATTCTAACAGCTTGCTTGATACGTAAATTCCCTGTGGGATCGACTCTGGGCATAATACCCGGATTATATTTGTAACGCCCGCTTAGTCTTTTATTAGACATAGTTGAGCGTGATCAGCCTCTCATTAAAATCCGGTTTTAGGCCTCCAAACTTATTGAGCCGCCCTTAAGTTAGATATTACTGCCATAATGAAATTTGATTGTTTACAAGACCATAAGAGATACAAGAATATATAATAGGGCAAGAAATATTATTTTCTCCACCTTCAGTTTTGAGATTGTTTTGGTTCTCACAGTTCAAACAATTGCTGGTTTTAATCTTGTGACTTGATTGTGTAGATGGATTGCAGTATTTTCTTGTGTTAGTTTGAATTCAGTTTCGAAAGATATGAATAAGGGTGTTATTATCAAGCAAACGCTCGTTAAGTAGATATTTCGTCTTTCAAGCAATATGTTCCCATGTCCTGTTCTTTTCGTTTCTAAACTGAAGCTTTTTTTTTTGGGTGAGTTGGAGGGGGGGAGGGGAGGGAGGGAAGAGCGCGAGTTGTCTGTGAATGGAAGAGAGACAAGAATTATTCGTAGAGATTGGAAGCCATAAGAGTTAAATTATAATCAGGACAAGTTAAACCCTTTCCTCCCATTTATTGTTTTTGAATAAGTAACAAAGAAAATGAAAAAAAGAAATACCTAACACTACTCAAATTTCATGCTATTTGAAAACATTTGTAACATGGAGTGTAGCCTCCACAATATACACAGAGCAAGCAACCTTTAAATATCATTTCAATTTAGATCTTGTTCCCCAAATAGAATTAAACCATTACTTAGTTGCACCTCTGATTATACATTAGCAAATCGATTAAGAGAATAAAGGCATGTGTATTTGTCACGATCCAAATTCCCAACCAACGGGATCGTGATGGCGCCTAACACAATAATTGCTAGGCAAGCCGATGTTAAAAGTTTACTAACCATTTCCTTTAAAAGTTTACTTGACACAATAGAGAATCTTAAAAATAAAACAAATAAATCTAATGATTTCCAATAAATGACTTCATGAATAATATTAAATAAAATGAAACGAACCATGAACTAATACTAAATGTATAACTACCCAGGGTCTGGTTTCACAATTCACGAACTACTAATGAATGCTACAAGTATTTGCTGAAAGAAAAATATCTCTATTTTGAATGAAATAAAACAACAACTAAATAGTGTAGAGAAGACTCCAGGAATCTGCGGACGCCAGCAGATCTACCTCGTGTCTCCGTGAGAATAATGTCAGCTACTACTTTCACCTAACTCTGACCGGTATCTGGATCTGCACAAAAGAGTGCAGAGTGTAGTATTAGTACAACCGACCCCATGTACTGAGTAAGTGTCAAGCCTAACCTCGACGAAATAGTGACGAGGCTACGGCGGGGCATTAACCATATAACATGTGAACAATATATAATAAAGCAAGACAGAAATAATATTAATAAACTAAATAACCAGTAACTTGCAACAGTAAATAAAAATAACTCGGGTAACTCTTTTCAGATATCAACTATAATCAACTCCTCAAACTTTCCAAGTTTCAATTTAAATCACAGTAAAAATCAGAGTATGAAAGTCTTTTTAATAAAACCGGAGTTTTTTTTCATATCCTTATTTTTGAAAATCAGTAAAACATAAATATTCTCCCTTATCGCTCTTTGTTGCGGCGCGCAACCCGCTTCCACCTGTTCATCCTTATTGCTCCTCCCTATATATATATCACCCTTATTTCTCATGTTGTGGCGTGCGACCCGATCTCACATGTCCACCCTTATCACTCCTTGTTGCGGCGTGCAACCCCCTTCCACCAGACAATCACATCACTTCATTTATAAAAAAGGATTTTCACAATTTAAGTCAAAGCTTTTCACAATATTTACGTCTCAACAATTGTAAACAGAACAAGTTTCACTTTAAATAACAGTAATAGCAGAATATGAAATAATGATAATAAAACAATGAGTATTCCTGCCTTTAGTTTATAAACAGTAAAACATGAATATTCTCCCTTATTGCTCCTTGTTGCGGCATGCAACCCGATCCAACCTGTCCACCCTTATTGTTCCTCCATATATATATATATCACCCTTATTTCTCCTGTTGCGCCATGCAGCCCGATCCCACTTGTCCACTCTTATCACTCCTTGTTGCAGCGTGCAACCCGCTTCCACCAGACATACCATATCAGTTTATTTATGAAAATTTTCACAATTCAGGCCAAGACTTTCACAACATTTTTGTAACAACAATTGTAAACATAAGTTGTTAAACCCATAAACTTCATCAATTATCATTTTACAACGAAACCAACCGGAATTTATATGCATATCGTAACACTGACATCCAGCTCAATCCTTATGTAACATAACAAAACCAAGAGAACAACCAACACTTCCAACATACTTGAACCAATACTTAACAATAAGCTAACGAATCCAAATAGCCATATAAACATCAATGATCATGAAACAATTAAGCCCGGAAGCAAATATTTGGAAACGGGGAAGGGACCATGTTCAACAATAATTTAGTGGTGCATAGATACTCGTCATCTCACCTATACACCACACATATGTAAATTCACATAGCATTTAAGGGGGATTCATATTCCCTCAAGTCAAGGTTAAACTAAGCATTTACCTCAAATTCGCAGGCCACTCACTGCTCAATTACCACTTTTCCTTTCGAATTTTCCTCTAACCCGCTCGAATCTGATCATAATTAGTTTAATATAATTAATTTATACTAAAGGAACTAACTTTACTGAAAAATTATTGTTTTCCTAAGTTTTCCCAAAAAAAGTTAAATCCCGGCCCCGGGCCTGCTTGGTCCAAACTCGAGGTTCGGATCAAATTCCGTTTACCCATTCACCCCCGAGCCCGAATATGCAATTAGTTTCGAATCCGACCCTAAATTCGAGGACCAATCCCATTTTTAAAATATTTCCTAATTCTACCCAAACCCTCAATTTATACCATATAAATTCTAGATTTTGGATTGAAAAGTGATGAAAAATATTGGGTAATTGAAAGAGACGAGTTTAGGATTGTTTACCAACACCTTGGGGATGAATTTGTATGAAGAAAATCACCTCTAGGTCTTTGTAGTTCGAAAATTGGTGAAAAATAGGTTCTTCCCGAGCTTTAAAACTGTTTTTATATGACTGGGCAGGCCTTCATCGCGTTCGCGTAGGGTCAGGCCCAAATGGCCTTTGCGTTCGCATTGGATGGATCGCGTTCACGGAGCTTTAACTCCACAGGCCATCGCGTTCGCGACCCCATTGACGCGTTCGCATAGAACAAGCAGGCTCCCCCTCCCCCATGTCCATTTGTACAACGCGTTCGCAGTGGGGTGGGCGCGTTCGCGAAGGGTACTACCCCAAGTGCTTCGTGTTCGTGTTCGTGTACACCTCCTCGCATTCGTGAAGAAGGATTTCTCCCTCAGAAATTTTTACTCTCCGTGTTCTCTAGAAAATCTTTGCGAACGTGAAGGACAATTCGTCAGTGCACCAGATATAGTTATGACAAAAGAAAATTCCAAGTTTAAAACATCCCATAGCCTACCCTAAACTCACCCGAGCCCTCCGGGCTCTAAACCAAACATGCAAGCAAGTCTAAAAACACCATATGGACTTGCTCGTGCGATCAAACCATGAAAATAACATCTAAAACTATGAATTTAACCTCAAAACTCGTCATTTTTCTCAAAAACACTTAACTTTCACTATTTCTCAATCGGACGTCCGAATCACGTCAAATCAACTCTGATTCTTACCAAATTTCACAGATAGGACTTTAATATCATAAAAACCTGTATCGAGCTCCAGAACCAAAATATGGGCCCGATACCAACGGTTTCAAACATTAATTTATTTCTTTATTTCATTGAAAATCCAACAAAATAATTTTCTTTAAAAATTGATTTCTAAAGCTAGGGACCTCGGAATTCAATTCTGGGCATACACCCCAAGTCCCATATTTTATTGTGGACCTCCCGGGATAGTTGAAACACAGATCCGGGTCCTTTTAATCAAAATGTTGGACAAAGTCAACTAAAACTAAATTTTAAATTCCAAAAATTACAATTTCTCATATTTTCACATAAAAACTTTTCCGTTTCACGCCCCTACTGCGCATGCAAATCGAGGTAATTAAAATTAATATTTTTAAGGCTAATGAGCCTGGAATGGAGTCTTAATTTATAAGATGACCCTTTGGATCATCACAATCTCCACCTCTAAAACAAATGATCGTCCTCGAACGGACATATAAAATTACCTGAACTGGAAAACAAGTGGGGATATCTACTCTGCATGTTCGACTCGGACTCCCAAGTAGCAGCCTCAACAGGCTGACCTTTCCACTGAACTCGAGCTGAAGGGTAACTCTTTGATCTCAACTAACGAACCTGCCGGTCTAGAATGGCTATCGCTCCTCCTCATAAGTCAAATCTTTGTCCAATTGGACAGAGCTGAAATCTAACACGTGGGACGGGTCACATGATATTTCTGGAGTATGGATACATGAAATACCGGATGAACCAAGGATAACCCTGGAGGTAACGCAAGTCTATAAGCTACCTCCCCCAATCTATCAAGAATCTAAAATGGTCCGATATACATAGGGCTCAACTTGCCCTTCTTTCCAAATCTCTTGACACCTTTCATGGGAGATACCGAAGTAATCTCTCTCTCCAACCATGAATTCCACATCCCGAACCTTACGATCGGCGTAACTCTTTTTCCTAGACTGAGCTGCACGAAGTCGATTCTGTATAATCTTGACCTTATCTAAGGCCTCTTGAACTAAGTATGTACCCAATAACCGAGCCTCTCCCAGCTCAAATCACCCAACTGGCGATCCACACCGTCTACCATATAATGCCTCATAAGGAGCCATATGAATGCTCGACTGATAACTATTATTGTAGGCAAACTCCGCTAACGGCAAGATTGATCCCAAGAACCTCCAAAGTCAATAACACAAGCGCGGAGCTTCTCCTCTAGAATCTGAATAGTACGCTCGGACTGCCCGTCCGTCTGAGGATGAAATATTGTGCTCAACTCAACTTGGGTACCCAACTCTCGCTGAACTGCCCTCCAAAAATGCGAGGTAAATTGCGTGTCTCGATCAGAAATGATAGACACGGGCACACCGTGAAGGCAAACAATCTCTCGAACATATATATCTGCCACCCGCTCCGAAGTGTTAGTACTTGCCACTGGAATGAAATGTGCCGATTTAGTCAACATATCCACAATAACCCAAACGTCGTCGAACTTCCTCTGAGTCCGTGGGAGTCCAACAACGAAGTCCATAGTGATACACTCTTACTTCCACTCAGGAATCTCTATCTGCTGAAGTAAACCACCAGGTCTCTAATGCTCATATTTCACCTGTTGGCAATTCAAACAACGTGCCACATAAGCAGCAATATCCTTTTTCATCCTTCGCCACCAGTAGTTCTGTCGCAGGTCTTGGTACATCTTGGCAGCACCCGGGTGAATAGAATACTTAGAACTGTGAGCTTCTTCAAGAATCAACACACGAAGGCCATCAACATTAGGCACACATATATGACCCTGCATCCTCAAAACACCATCATCTCCAACTATAACCTTCTTCGAACCACCGTGTTGAACAATGTTTCTAAGAACCATCAAGTGCAGGTCATCATCCTGCCGATCTCTGATACGCTCGAATAAATAAGACCGAGCAACTATACCAACTAGAATATGGCTGGGCAAAATATCCAACCGCACGAACTGATTAGCCAACGTCTGAATATCTGAAGCTAACGGTCTCTCACCAACTGAAATACATGCAAGGCTTCCCATATTCACTGCCTTCCTACTCAATGCATCGGCCACCACATTGGCCTTTCCCAGATGATGAAATATAGTGACATCATAATCCTTCAATAACTCTAACCATCTCCTCTGTCTCAAATTAAGATCCTTTTTCTGAACAAGTACTGGAGGCTACGACGATCCGCATAAACCTCACATGGCACGCCAAAAAGATAGTGCCTCCATATTTTCAATGCATGAACAATGGCTACCAATTCTAAGTCATGGACATGATAATTCTTCTCATGAAGATTTAATTGTCGAGAAGCATATGCTATCACCCTTCCTTCTCGCATCAATGTCGCTCCCAACCTAACATGGGAAGCATCACAATATACCGTGAAGGATCCTGAACCTGATGGTAACACCAATACTAGCACTGATGTAACGACCCGACCGGTTGTTTTGAGCTCTAGCGCGTCGTTCAGCAGTTGGAGGCTATGAGTAGCTTCACTTTATGTATTATGACTTGTTCGCATGGTCAAAATTTGAATTCCGGGAGTTTTGGAGTTGATTTGTAAAGAGAATTCTCGTTTGGAAGCTTTAAGTTGAAAGAATCGGCCAAGATCTGAATTTTAAGTAAAACGACCTCGGAATGGGGATTTGAAGGTTCCGACAGGTTCGTATGATAATTTTTGTAACGACCCGGCCAGTCGTTCCGAGAGTTTAGCCTCGTTTCCCCCGTTTCTGCTTCATTTTATGTGGTTCAACTTCATTTATTTCTGTTGGGTCGGTTGGTTCGGGTTCAGAGTGGTCATGGTGAGAATTGAGGCATTTAGTCTCTCAAGGTAGCCTAATAGTTGAGAAAGTCAACTGAGAGTTGACTTATTGGTGAACGACCTCGGAATGAAAATTTTATGGATCAGATGGTTGTGTTAGGTGATTTGGGACTTAGGAGTATGTTCGGAATGGAGTTTTGATGTCCGGTGTAGAATTAGGCTTGAATTGGCGAAAGTTAGTTTTTGGCGATTTTCGGTCGGCAGTGAAAAATAGGTTATCGGGGTCGGAATGGAATTTCAGAAGTTGAACAGTTATGTAATGTCATTTGGATATGTATGCAAAATTTCAGGTCAATCGGAGGTGTTTTGGTTGGTTTCAGCGTTGTTGGCGAAATTTAGAAGTTTCAAAGTTCATAGGCTTGAATTTTTGATGTAATTTTGGTGTTTTCATGTTGTTTTTGGTGTTTTGAAGGCTCGACTAAGTTTGAATAATTCTATGGGGTGTGTTGGTATGTTTTTTAGGGGCCCCGAAAGGCTCGAGATTGATTTCGGATGGTTGGTGGAGTTTTGAACTTGGAAATTTGCAGCAAATGGTTGCTGGTGTAAGTTTCTAGTGTTAGCTGCACCTGCGGATTGGTAGCCGCAGGTGCGATGCCGCAGGTGCGAAAGTCCATGCGCAGGTGCGAAGGGATGGCGTGGTCGCAGGTACGAGAATTGGTCCGTTAGTGGGTTTTCGCAGGTTCGCACCTGGGACTGCAAGTGCGATTAAAGGTCCGCAGGTGCGGAATTGCTGGGCAGAACAGTATAAAAGAGGTCTCCGTGAAATTTTATTCATTTCACCATTGTTGCATGCGGTTGGAGCTCATTTGAAGGCAATTTGAAGAGAGAATACGTGGGTCTTCAGTGGAGGCAAGTTCCCGGGTTATTAAAGTCGTTTCTATATTATTTTGTTCGGATTAGGTTTGTATTTGAAGGATTAAAGTAAGAAAATATTTGGAAAATGGGAGGAAAGATTTGGGAATTTCTTTTGGCAATTTTAGTGGGCAATAATGGTCCGATTTTGATGTTCTTGGCATGTACGGTCTTGTGGGAGGATAAGCGTTCTTGTGATGTAAATTTTATCGGATTCTGAGGCGTGGTCCCGGGGCTCGGGTTTGCTGAATTTTGAGGTTCTTGTATAATTTGATAGTTTTCGATTGGGTTGTGTTCCTTTAGTATATATTAATGATGTTAAAATGGTTTTGGGTAGATTCGGAGCAATCGGGAGCCAATTCGAGGGGCAAGAGCATAACAGACTAGTATTGTGGCTCGGTAGAGGTAAGTAATGGTTATAAATCTTGTCCTAAGGGTATGAAACCCCGAACTTCATATTTCTCACTGATTTTAGAATGGAGCACATGTCGGATGATGAGTATGTGGTGCGCACTGATTTTTGGATTGGACTTGGTCCTCTCCGCGAAAACTATTGAGTTGCATATTTTACTCTAAACTATATGTTAAATTGTGTTCTAAAGATTTCTGAAATATTTGGGCTATAACCCATGTTTGGGACCTCGTGTCGACTTGTATAGACCCCTTGGGGGATTTTTACTGTTGTTTTCCTTGCTATTTATGGATGATTTCACTCAGTCACATTGTGCTTACTATTTTCGAAACTCAGCCTGATTTACACTGCTTTGAGATTTAAAAATGATGTTTTGGGTCGAGTACCCTGTTTTACTGATTCGGCCGAGGGGCTTTTGAGAGGTTCTGACTGAGTGAGGCCGAGGTCCTAATTTGTGAGGATATGATACGCCACGAGGTGGATTGATATTAGCGCTTGGGCTGAAGGAGCCCCTCCGGAGTCTGCACACACCCCCAGTGAGCTCACCGAGTGCCGAGTGACGAGCAATTGGGAGGCATGAGTGATTGTGAGGTATGCCCGAGGGGATGATTATGAGTGATTGTGAGGTATTCCCGAGGGGATGATTATGAGTGACTGTGAGGCATGTCCGAGGGGCTGATTATGATACATGTTTTTGCCCGAGGGGCCTCTTTATGATTTTCAACATTTTTACACTAAACTTCTTGAAAGTTATGTTGAAGCTATTGGCAAGTATATTTCCAAATGAATTTTACTGAAATTGGATTTTGAAGCGTGATGATTTAACGTATACATTGTTGGAAATAAAGGTTGTGCTTATTGTGAATTGATGAATTGATTTTATGTGTTTCTTGCTGCTCAGACCTGATTTATTTTCATTACTACTGAGTTGGTGTACTCACATTACTCCATGCACCTTGTGTGCATATCCAGGTGTTAGGGCAGGGTGAGCTGTCTATCTGTTCCAGAGATTCTCGGAGGTTTGCGAGGTAGTTGCATGCGTCTGCAGTCCTGCTCTCTCTCCTACTTACTATTATAGAATTTATTTTCTTTTGAGTTGTATATTTTATGTAGATGCTCATAACCAGTGACTCCGGGTTCTCGGGGGGTTGTATTTAATATTCAGTATAGCTTTAACATTTTATAAATGTTTAAAGGAAACCTTTATGGGTAATCAGTACACTAAATATGTAAACGGAAGCTTATTATGATTCGAGTGTAGTTTTGGCTGGCCTAGTTCCACGATAGGCGCCATCACGACTGGATTAGATTTGGGGTCGTGACAATTTTGGACTTGGGCGTATGTCCGGTTCGGGTTTTGGATGACCTGGGAGCGTTTCGGCGCCTATTGTGGAAGTTAGGATTTTTGGAAGAATTTCTTAAATTTGGGTTGAAGTGCATTTCAGTGTTATCGATGTTCGTTTGGGATTCTGAGTCTGGGAATAGCTTCGTATGGTGATTCTACTATTGGTAGTGCGATCGGAAGTGGATTTGGAAGTTCGTGTGTCATTTTGAAGGTTTTTGAGCAGTTTGACCGGAAATGGACTTTTGATATCAGGGTCGGATTACGATTCCGGAAGTTGTAGTAGGTCCGTAATGTAGAATATGACTTGTGTGCAAAATTTGAGGTCAATCGGACGTGATTTGATAGGTTTCGGCATCGAAAGAAGAAGTACAAAGTCCTAAAGTTCTTCAAGTTTGAATTGGGGTGTGATTCGTGATTTCGACATTGTTTGATGTGGTTTGAGGCCTCGAGCGGGTCCGCATTATGTTTTAGAAGTGGTTGGTGTGATTGGACGGGGTTCCGGGGGCCCAGGGTGCATTCCGGGTGGTTAACGGATCGAGTTGGGACTTGGGAGGAGAGATGAGACAGCTGTTATCTGGTGCGATTGCACCTGCGCAAAAGGGGCCACAGGTGCGAGTTCACGAGTGCGAACCCAGTGGTCGCATGTGCGGTGGGTGAAGAAAATCTTTGGAGTGCAGGTGCGAATGTGTTTCCGCACCTGCGAAGGCGCAGATGCGGAAAAGGAGGCGCAAGTGCGGATCCGTGCCGGGCAAGGGGAGTGCGCAGGTGCAGGGTTTGGGCCGCACCTGCGAGGCTGCACGTGCGGCGGTTAGACCGCAGGTGCGGAGGTCGAGTCTGGGCAGTGTGTTATTTTAAAAGCGGGATTTGGCCACTTTCTTTCATTTTCTCTTGGCTTGGGCGATTATTGGAGGGTTTGAAGAGGGGGTTTCATCATATATGGAAAGTTAATCTAACCCCACCCACCTTGAGTTAAATACATTGATTATGTATAGATTTTTAACATGGAAATTTGTGGAAACTTGGGGTTTTGGTAGAAAACCTAGAAAATTTATAATTTTAGATTTTGGCCACGAATTTAGGCATGAAATTGAGAGTAAATTATATATTTGATTTAGTGAACCTATGGATAAAGTTTATCTTCGGAAAATTTCGGAATCCAGGCACGTGGGTCAGAGGGTGATTCTATCGACTTTTCGTTCGGGGTTAGGAATTTTTATAAATCAGCTTATATTGAGTAATTGGGTATATATTAATGGGTTTAAATAAATATTTGTTAGTTTTGGAGCGTTGTGCATTGATTAGAGTCATCGGAAGGGCTTGGAATGCCGGTTATGGAACCTCGGAGCGAGGTAAGTCTCCTTTCTAACCTTGTAGGAAGGAATTATTCACAAAGGTTAAATAATTGATTATGTGCTACTATTTGTGGGGGCTACGTACGCACGAGGTGACGAGAGTCCGTGCGTAGCTACTAATGTACTTAACTCCAGGTAGTCTAGGACCCGAAAGCATGTTGTAGTTGACTTATTTGTAACCTCTTGACAATTTGAATTGTTCACATCACATCAAATTATTAAATGAATTTCTAAATAAGTTAAATTTTATTTTTTTCTAATCGTGAAGAAAGAGTTGATTTTCCCTTGGTTAAATATTTGTTGATAAAGTTTGAAGTGACTATTTGAATGTGTGTATCAATGAGTACCTACGTCACATGTATGATTCGCGAGCGGGGTAAATCTATTTATATGTAACCGCATCACAACTATATATCCGCGAGCGGGGTGATCCTTTCCACTACTCTCATGGGAGTGGGTCATTCGCCTCGGCAGATTAATAGATGCATCTATGGTTCGCACCATTCGACCCTTTGATAGTGCACAGTTTACTTTTATGTTGGATCGGGCCTTACGCCTCGGCATATCCTACATATGTATTATCTTCATGGAATCGTGCGTAATATTTGGCTAGAAGCCAGTGTGTCCAAGGGTTTTCCCTTAATTGAATTATTACAACCTTTTGACGAAATTCACCATATCTATGTATATGCTCCGATCATGAAGGAAACTTGCTAGTTGATAGTTGAATAAATTATAAAGAAGTGGATTTTACCACGTGATTCATACTTGTTTGCTTCATATATTTACTCTGTGTCATATTTATTCATTTCTTTACGGTACCCGATATTTATTGGACCACTAGCAAGTGTCGGAGTCGACCTCTCGTCACTACCTCTTTGAGGTTAGGCAGGATACTTACTGGGTACACGTTGTTTTTGTACTCATACTGCACTTGTTGTGCATTTTGTTGTACAAGTTCATATACGTCTAGGGCCTAGTTTGGCGCAGCGGCATAATTGATACGGAGACTTAGGTGAGCTGCATCTCTCGAGACGACCACAGCCAGCAGAGTCTCCTTTATAGTATATTAATGTACTTCTTCTACTGTCCAATTGTATTCCGGACAGATTATTGTATTACATATTATTTTCTAGAAATTGTTCATGCACTTGTGACACCAGATTCTGGGATGACTATGGGATTTATTCATTATTTAAATTTGTTAAAGATATTTCTCTACTCAGTGGAAGTCCATTATGGCTATTTAATGTAACGAAAAGAAATGAGTTCGAAAAAAAAAATGAGGATTTAATTAACTAGTTAGTGTTGGCTTGCCTGACAGTGGCGTCCGGCGCCATCACAGCCTGTAATGGATTTTGGTCGTGACAACATGGTATCAGAGCACTAGGTTCCCTTAGGTCTCACGAGTCATGAGCGAGTCTAGTAGAGTCTTGCGGATCGGTACAGAGACGTCTGTACTTATCTTCGAGAGGCTACAGGGTTGTTAGGAGCACTTCCCTTCTTGATTCTTTGAGGCGTATGCCTTCATTTCATTCCCATTCAATCTTATGCGACGCGAAGCGCTGGTTATAAATTGGGAGGTGAGTAATTGCAATGGTACTACAGCTATGGTGAAGGATGTTTCTCCCTGCGTATTATGAGGTTATTGTCATCGCCTTGCGAAAGGCCTTTCTATCATTTGAGCTCAGTTCATGGTTCAGAGATTTGGTATTTTATTTCCGGTAAGAGGAAGGGCAACCGGACTATCAATGTTTAGGTGTGGGTTGATAGAGTAACGAGACTCGTTGTGCTCTAGTGTGGTGGAAATTTTATCTGCGACGTGGTGTCATCGCCCTCGATGGAATGTGTTAAGTCGCCGATGTTATGATCTTCTTCAATTCTCCTTTGGGGAAGGATGTGGGATAGTATTGGCGAAGCGGCTGTCAAAGATCGCGAGGTGTTGTGGTTCAGGATCGGATCGGTGTTTTCAATGTTGACGGCTCGAGAAAGATGATCTTCGGAAAGGTTTAAAGTGGTGGATAGATTCAGTGGCAGGGTAACTACGCACCTTGAGGAGGGGTTTAGAGTGATTTGGGGATTTTAGTGGACGGTTATGGGGTCCACGTGCTTAATTTGAAATATTGGCTATTGTATGGCGGGGGAATTGGATGTAATAAAAAGGGGTTGCTTGGTATGAAGAAGGATACAACGTAACTTTGAATTTGGAAAAAATATTTCCGCACATTTAAGTTGAGCTCCATAAGGAGTGATCGGACTATGTACAGTGGGTGCATGAGAAGGGGCTCAGGATGGGTTATTGATGTCGTAGTGATGGTGCAGTGCAGCATCGTCGGTTGATGTCGGCAGGTAATTTCCGCATGTGGCTTATATCTAGTGGATAGGTCAGCGGTCGCGTGGTTGGCGAAGCTTCTGCGAAGAATTCTACTGACTATCCAGCAAGAGGTCGGATAGGAAAATGTTGATGGAGATGCAGAGTGTTCATGAAATGCTAATGAAAGGATTTCGAGGAATTTGGCAAATTGGTGGCGCAAGATCAGTTCAACAACGAAGAAAGAATCCTGGTGGGTTCTAGAGTTGTGTAATGGTAGCTTCAAGCTAAGTGGGAGAGTCCCACCTCTTACGGTTGGGTTGCATGGTCATATATTTGCGAGATTTCTGGGTATTAGCATATTGATGGTTTATTACAGCTAAGGAAAGAGCGTGAGTAGTAATTTGAGAAAATGAATTGGTAAAGGTGTGCTATGGTTGGCCTTATCGACTCGTGTTCGAGCTTTGGGAAGATTCAGGACTTATGCTTCGTTCAGAGGTGATTTTCAAGGGGAGCGATTTAGCCAGGTGCTTCATTGAGATGGGTGTTCATGTGTCAGCAGAGCCTTGGAGTTGATCATATTCGGGACCAAGCCAGAGTGGGTAACTCTCAACAACGGACCTAGTAAACTCAAAGGGGTTAAAATGCGGTTCCTAAGGATTTCAAGCCCGCGGTATGGTTGGGAATCAATTTTTTGGCACCGAATTATGATAAGAGGCTCGGGGTGTTCCATGTTGTTCTCGGCTTGCATTGCCGTATTTGGGAGGAATGAGAGGGAATGACTTCGGATTCTTAGTGGAAATTTCAGAATGGGTGTATCTATCGAGGATGCGAACGTGTGCACCAGGGAGGTATGAGAAGGTTCGTGGGTATGGAGACAGGGTGGTCTCGTGGAATGGTGTCACTCGGGATGAGTGCGAAGTTAGGTTCGTGATGTAAGGAATGGAGCTATTATTATTTCTCAGGCAAGTTAAGGATGAGTCAGAAGGAGTCAAATCGGTTAGCCATGGTTGATACGGCATGAGGGTGAAAGTGATTAGTCCCTCCAGCGTGGTTAGATTATGCATGTGATTTGTGGCGGTATGTGCAAGGCTTGACGGTCGCCGTGATTGATTCTATTTGGGAGTATTCAGGTATTATGACCTGTGGTGTGTAGGCGGATCCCCGAAGGGTTATGGTGGTTTAGACCACTACTTGAGGATTTGAATGTTCTTCGGTTATGAGAATTTACTCGTGTGTTGCAATGGTCATCTCGGAATGAGTTAAGCAAAAATTTTCTAGATGATGAGGTGTTACCTTATTAGTGGTTCAGGGGTTATGATGGAATTCTTTCGCTATCGCGTATTGGCATGTTAGGTGCAGTAAGCAGTATGAATTTGAAAGTAAGGATCAAGGTTGCGGTTCAGTATTGGCATGAACGTCACGAGCTCGGATGAGTAACAAAGGAATTTGGATGTTTAGAGTAAGATGGTATTGTCTTTAGCATCACCTGAGACCAGTGTATGTGTAAGAGGCTTTGCGTTCTGGTTGCTAATTCTTGATTTGCTTTTCAGCATTTATATCACCGGTAGTATGGAGGTGCAGACTTATTACCTGGTGCATGAGTTAGTGGAAGTGTATTCCACGGGAAGATTGTATGAGGGTGACATGTAGTCACTTGATTGATTGAAGATTTAAACCAAGTATGAAGAATGTGGTGGTATTGCTTATTTGAGAATTTATGCCTGGAGGGCGTTCGGTTCTTTTGGTTGTGGATTGTGGGAGTTTGTCCCGGCTATGACGGTTGTTCTTGTGTGTTATGAGAAAGAGTGGTTTATTGTGGACCCAGGTAAGGCTATTATCCTATTTCGGCGCAGTCGGAATCGGCTTGAGGTTTGTGAAGGAATTTAAATATGAATGTGGGTTCTATATCATGTCATATATGTTCATTTCAGCATAGCACTCCTCATGAAGGAGTATTCGGATGATGGATGCGGTTTCGTTGTTAGCTATTTCATGTAATGTTATATTGTGTCGTGTGAGTTGTGTAACGGCTTGTTAAATTTCTTATGTGTTGAGGTTCCGCGTAGCGATGATGTTATATGAGCAGGATGGCTCTGAGATTCAAATTATATGTCGCACCTCAGCTGTGCTTGAGTTTTGTAGCATTTGGCGCTATTTGTCTTCCCAGTGTTGGTATTATGCACTTGGTGCGCTAGTGACCTTTATTTGGTATTTTGTTGTAATGAGCAAGTTATCTCGGTATGTATCTCCTTATGTGAATTTTATGTGTGGATTGGGTGGCACGCCGCCACGGGTATGTTATTTGGATTGGGTTGCACGCCGCAACAGTATGATGATGAGTACAGTTTCATATTCTATTCTTTTGTGTGTTTTGTTTCCCCTTTTTCTGAGAAAAAGTTCATATTAGTTACGTGGGTTGAGTAGTTCCTTCCAGAGTTCATTTTCTTTATGTATCGGATGTTGAAATTGGGCTCTAAGGCTTATTTTCCTAAGTAAAAGAGAATACCATCATATTTGATCGAGTTAGGGTGCTTAACTGAGTTGTGGTAGCACGGGTAGGTGCTCTAGGTGTTAACAGTGATTTCAGACAACTCCAGCACAGTTCTTAGCACGTTCAAGGACGAACGTATATTTAAGTGGGAGAGAATGTAACGACCTGACTGTTCATGAGCTCTAGCGCGTCGTTCAGCAGTTGGAGGCCATGAGCAGCTTCACTTCAGGTATTATGACTTGTTCGCATGGTTGGAATTTGAATTCTGGGAGTTTTGGAGTTGATTTGTAAAGAGAATTCTCGTTTTGGAAGCTTTAAGTTGAAAGAATCGGCCAAGATATGGATTTTGAGTAAAACGACCTCGGAATCGGGATTTGAAGGTTCCAGCAGGTTCGTATGATGATTTTGGACTTGGGCGTATGTCCGAATTGGATTTTGGATGACCTGAGAGCGTGTCGGCGCCTATTGTGGAAGTTAGGATTTTTGGAAGAATTTCTTAAATTTGGGTTGAAGTGAATTTCATTGTTATCGATGTCCGTTTGGGATTCAGAGTCTGGGAATAGCTCCGTATGGTGATTCTAGTATTGGGAGCGTTATCGGAAGTGGATTTGGAGGTCCGTGGGTCATTTTGGAGTCATTTGGCTAAAGTTAGAAATTTGAAGGTTTTTGAGAAGTTTTACTGGAAGTGGACTTTTGATATCAGTGTCGGATTCTGATTCTGGAAGTTAGAGTAGGTCATAATGTTGAATATGACTTGTGTGCAAAATTTGAGGTCAATCGGACGTGATTTGATAGGTTTCTGCATCGAATGAAGAAGTTCGAAGTTCTAAAGTTCTTCAAGTTTGAATTGGGGTGTGATTCGTGATTTCGACGGCATTTGATGTGATTTGAGGCCTCGAGAGGGTCCGCATTATGTTTTGGAAGTGGTTGGTGTGATTGGACGGGGTCCCGAGGGCCCTGGGTGGATTCTGGGTGATTAACGGATCCAGTTCGTTTGGTGCGATTGCACCTGCGCAAACGGGGCCACAGGTGCGAGTTCGCGGGTGCAAACCCAGCGGTCGCAGGTGCGGTGGGTGAAGAAAATCTTGGGAGCGTAGGTGCGAGGGTGTGTCCGCACCTGCGAAAGGGAGTGCGCAGGTGCGAGGTTTGGGCCGCACCTGCGAGGCCGCAGGTGCGGCGGTTCGACCGCAGATGCGGAGGTCGGGTCTGGGCAGTGTGTTATTTTAAAAGCGGGATTTGGCCACTTTCTTTCATTTTCTCTTGGTTTGGGTGATTATTGGAGGGTTTGAAGAGGGGGTTTCATCATATATGGCAAGGTAAGCTATCCTCACCCACCTTGAGTTAAATACATTGATTATGTATAGATTGATAACATGGAAATTTGTGGAAACTTGGGGTTTTGGTAGAAAACCTAGAAAATTTATATTTTTGGAATTTGGCCATGAATTTGGGCATGAAATTGGGGGTAAAATATATATTTGAGTTAGTGAAGCTATGGGTAAACTTTATCTGCGAAAATTTTAGAATCCAGGCACGTGGGTCTGAGGGTGATTCTATCGACTTTTCGTTCGGGGTTAGGAATTTTTATAAATCGGCTTATATTGAGTAATTGGGTATATATTAATGGGTTTGAATAATTATTGGCTAGTTTTGGAGCGTTGTGTATTGATTAGATTCATCGGAAGGGCGTGGAATGCCGGTTATGGAACTTCGGAGCGAGGTAATTCTACTTTCTAACCTTGTAGGAGGAAATTATTCCCATAGGTTAAATTATTGATTACGTGCTACTATTTGTAGGGGATACGTACGCACGAGGTGACGAGAGTCCGTGCGTAGCTACTAATGTACTTAAGTCCGGGTAGTCTAGGACCCGAAAGCATGCTGTAATGGACTTATTTGTAACCTCTTGACAATTTGAATTGTTTACGTCACATCAAATTATTAAATGAATTTCCAAATAAGTTAAACTTTATTTTTTTCTAAATCGTGAAGAAAGAGTTGATTTTCCCTTGGTTAAATATTTCTTGATAAAGTTTGGAGTGACTATTTGAATGTATGTATCAATGAGTACCTGCGTCGCATGTATGATTTGCGAGCGGGGTAATCTATTTATATGTAACCGCTCGCAACTATATATCCGCGAGCTGGGTGATCCTTTCCACTACTCTCATGGGAGCGGGACGTTCTCCTCAGCAGGTTAATAGATGCATCTATGGTTCGCGCCATTCGACCCTCTGGCAATGCACAGTTTATTTTTATGTTGGATCGGGCCATACGCCTCGGCATATCCTGTATATATATATATTATCTTCATGGAATCGTGCGTAATATTTGTCTAGAAGCCAGTGTGTCCAAGGTTTTTCCCTTAATTGAATTATTACAACCTTTTGACGAAATTTATCATATCTATGTATATGCTCCGATCACGGAGGAAACATGCTAGTTGATAGTTGAATAAATTGTAAAGAAGGGGATTGTACCACGTGATTTATACTTGTTTGCTTCATATATTTATTCTGTGTCATATTTATTTATTTCTTTACGGTACCCAATATTTATTGGACCACTAGCAAGTGTCAGAGTCGACCTCTCGTCACTACCTCTTTGAGGTTAGGCGGGATACTTACTGGGTACACGTTGTTTTTGTACTCATACTGCACTTGATGTGCATTTTGTTGCAGAGGTACATATACGTCTAGTGGCCTAGATTGGCGCGGTGGCATGATTGATACGGAGACTTAGGTAAGATTCATCTCTCGAGACAACCGCAGCCAGCAGAGTCTCCTTCAGAGTATATTATTGTACTTCTTCTACTGTCCAATTGTATTCCAGACAGATTATTGTATTACATCTTATTTTCTGGAAATTGCTCATGCACTTGTGACACCAGGTTCTGGGATGATTATGGGATTTATTCATTATTTGAATTTTTTAAAGATATTTCGCTACTCAGTGGAAGTCCATTATTGCTATTTAATGTAATGAAAAGAAATGATTTCGAAAAAAAAAATGAGGATTTAATTAACTAGTTTGTGATGGCTTGCCTGATAGTGGCGTCCGGCGCCATCACGGCCTATAATGAATTTTGGGTCGTGATAGATGAAGTCAAAGTTGTCTTGAGCTTTTGAAATTTTACCTCACACTCGTCCGACCATTTAAATGGAACACCCTTTTTATTTAATATGATATTAATAGTTTCTCATAATCAATTGCAAAATCATCAAATAACTTTACGTTAACAATAACCTCCTTTCAAACCTTCACAATACTGACAACGAGATGCGACACATGGAGAACTCATAATTATCTACCTGAATTAACGTGGTTCATTTAACGCCACATGGGCAGGCACCTACCTTGCGGTTTAAAGCTCAACAATTATAACACGGATTTGGAAAATTATGCACAGATAAATTTTATAGAAAAAATTTCAGATAAACCTAACAGGCATTACTCCTATTAGTACTATAGTACAAATTTTAATTTCACAAGAGAGAATTTAAACACAAGAATTTTCATCACAAGGACCTCGTCCTTATATAACTTCCACCGTGGCTTGTAACCCGATTTAATCATACCAAATCATATTTAAATACGAGGATCTCGTCCTCAGTTCTGAATCACAAGTAATATGCACATTGTGCCAATCGAAACATTCCATTTTCTTCTTTTAAATATTTTTCGTTAAACAAAATTACAACATGTAATGATAGACATAGCTATCTCCATATAATCTCCCAATACAAGTATTCACATAAGTAGATTTCAGGTATACGAAGCTCACCCTTGAGTGGAGCATATTAGGAGAATTTTTCTGAGATACTCATAACCGAATCAAGTTAAGGAAATCGCCACTTTATAATAACTAGAAATTGTAATTGTAATGACACTATCTGATATATCGACCTCAGCCATACCATAGAAAGTATATCAACATGCTGGGTCTCCACCTCTAGGAGTCTGACCTCCCCCTTCGACATTCCGACCCCTTTCCCCTAGATGGACATGTAAGTTGAGTTGTAACTGTAATGGGGCACATAGCCTGAGTGCTCTGATGAAATATGACTCTCCCAAGTCTAGGACAATTTCTACCAATATCCGAAATTAATTATCAACCTGCCCTCCATCGTACAAAATTTTACGATTATAGTCGAATCCTTTAATGAGTCTGAGAAAAAAATTCTATCAATAGCATTTAGGAGACCTGATCCAAGTAGTTGATGTTTCAATGGCTGGTCGTCCTCTTCGTAGGCTTGCCACAAACACCAGAGGCCTTTCTTCTTTTACTATGTTCACTCAACACTGCTGAGCTACCCCACTTATTCATATACTCTTCGTTATTCTTTAGGGTAACTCTCATCCCTATTGGTGCACAATAATCACACAAGTAGAGCTCTATACAGATAAATCTTGGCATGAAACTTATAGTCTAGAAGCTCGTCAACCCCTGCACTCCCTCCGAAGCACCCCCAAAATCCACAATCGTGACTTTCACGCTGAGTAGACCTTCCGTAGATTTAAAGTTGTTTATATAACTCCTTTGGTATTGAGGTATAGAGTTATTAAGGAGGCAGACATACCACAAGTCCCAGCTTTATCTCTTGAAAAATCTAAGGCCTTATACATTCTGGGCCAACACCGATATAACACATGATCCTGCAATGTATTCCTTGACAGTGGACTTCCCCACTTGCACGAAGTCATAGGTCATAGGTCACAGGTCACAGTGTATGATAATCCACAATGTTAAACTCCACAGCTCATATAAACCCACCCCGTTGCTTTCAACTTATCCCCATGTTCTGCAATACTTCATAACAGCGGTCAAGAAAATCATGTGGGTCTTGAAAAGATGTACCACTAAAATGGAGTGGAAATAGCTTGATGAACCTGTCCAGTCTCCACAAAGCATCAGAAATCATAGATGCCCCATCAGCAATCGGGGCTACCACAATTGTCTGAACTACCCCAACTGGGTTGGCTGCTGGGGTCTGGATGTGAGAAGTAGTTTGATCACGAGTGTAGGTAGCAGAAGTCTGGAACCCTCCTCCAGCCTGATATACGGCTGCTGCAACAGGGAGTGTGCCAGTCTGGGCTACACTCTCCATCAGGCCCACTAATCAGACCAAAGCATCCTGAAGTACCGGGGTAGCAATGAACCCCTCTGGGACCTGAGTTGGTCCCGCTGGAATGGTCTGAGCGGAGCCCCCCCCCATCAATCTCTATGTGAGGCTCCACAGCTGGGGCTACTTCCCGAGCAATGGGTTGAGTCCTGCCCCTTCCTCGGCCTTTGCCCCTAATAGGAGTTGTTGCTGCTGGAAGACCAGATTGTTGGTTCGCGGAAGAGGAAGCACGTGTTCTCGCCATTTGCGAGAGAATAGAAGAGTTCAATCAGTATTTTTCTGAGATATCAAGAATCGCACGACAGAGTAGAAATAAAAATGAGTTTGTTCCTAACTTCATAGCCTCTGAGAGATAAGTACAGATGTCTCCGTACCGATCCTTCAGAATCTATCAAGCTTGTTCGTGAATTGTGAGACCTATGCAACCTAGTGCTCTGATACCAACTTGTCACGACCCAAATTCCCAACCCACGGGATCGTGATGGCGCCTAACACAATACTTGCTAGGCAAGCTGATGTTAAAAATTTACTAACCATTTCCTTTAACAGTTTACTTGACACAATAGAAAATCTTAAAAATAAAACAAATAAATCTAATGCTTTCCAATAAATGACTTCATGAATAATATTAGATAAAATGAAACAAACCACAAACCAATACTAAATGTATAACTACCCAGGTTCTGGTGTCACAATTCACGAACTACTAATGAATTCTACAAGTATTTGGGTGAAAGAAAAATATCTCTATTTTGAATGAAATAAAAGAGCAACTAAATAGTGTAGGGAAGACTCCAAGAATCTGCGGACGCCAGCAGATCTATCTCGTGCCTCCGTGGGAATAATGTCAGCTACTACTTTCACCTAACTCTAACCGGTACCTGGATCTGCACAAAAGAGTGCACAGTATAGTATCAGTATAACCGACCCCATGTACTGAGTAAGTGTCGAGCCTAACCTCGACGAAATAGTGACAAGGTTACGCCGGGGCATTAAACATATAACCTGTGAACAATATATAATAAAGCAAGACGAAAATAATAATAATAATAATAATAATAGAAATAATAATAATAATAAACTAAATAACCAGTAACTTGCAACAGTAAATAAAAAAAACTCGGATAACTCTTTTCAGATATCAGCTATAATCAACTCCTCAAACTTTCCAAGTTTCAATTTAAATCACAGTAGAAATCAGAGTATGAAAATCTTTTTAATAAAACCGGAGTTTTTTTCCAAATCCTTATTTTTGAAAATCAGTAAAACATAAAAATTCTCCCTTATCGCTCCTTGTTGCTGCGTCAACCCGCTCCCACCTGTCCACCCTTATTGCTCCTCCTTATATATATATATATATATATATATATATATATATATATATCACCCTTATTTCTCCTGTTGCGGCGTGCAACCGGATCCCACTTGTTCACCGTTATCACTCCTTGTTGCGGAGTGCAACCCGCTCCCGCCAGACAATCACATCACTTTATTTATAAAAAAGGATTTTCACAATTTAAGTCAAATCCTTTCATAATATTTATGTCTCAACAATTGTAAACAGAACACGTTTCACTTTAAATAACAGTAAGAGCATAATATGAAATAATAACAATAAAACAATGAATATTCCTGCATTTATTTTATAAACAATAAAACATGAATATTCTCCCTTATTTCTCCTTGTTGCGGCGTGCAACCCGATCCCACATGTCCACCCTTATTGCTCCTCCCTATATATATATCACCCTTATATCTCCTGTTTGTGGCGTGCAACCCGATCCCACATGTCCACCCTTATTGCTCCTCCCTATATATATATCACCCTTATATCTCCTGTTTGTGGCGTGCAACCCGATCCCACATGTCCATCCTTATCACTCCTTGTTGCGGCGTGCAACCCGCTCCCACCAGACATACCATATCAGTTTATTTATGAAAACTTTCATAATTCAGGCCAAGGCTTTCACAACATTTTGTATCAACAGTTGTAAACAGAAGTTATAGAACTCATAAACTTAATCAATTATCATTTCACAACGAAACCAACCGGAAATTATATACATATCGTAACACTTACATCGAGCTCAATCCTTATGTGACATAACAAAACCAAAAGAACAGTCAACACTTCCAACATACTTGCAACAATACTTAACAATAAGCTAACGAATCCAAATAGCCATATAAATATCAACGATCATGAAACAATTAAACCCGAAAGCAAATATTTGGAAACGGGAAAAGGACCATGTTCCACAATAATTTAGTGGTGCATAGATACTCTTCACCTCACCTATACACAACACACATGTAAATTCACATAGCATTTAATGGGGAATTCTTATTCCCTCAAGTCAAGGTTAAACCAAGCACTTACCTCAAATTCGAAGGACACTCACAGCTCAATTACCGCTTTTCCTTTTGAATTTGCCTCTAACCCACTAGAATCTAATCATAATTAGTTTAATATAATTAATTTATGCTAAAGGAACTAACTTTACTAAAAATTATTATTTTCCTCAATTTTCTAAAAAAAAGTTAAAACTCGGCCCCGGGACCGCTTGGTCCAAACTCGGGGTTCGGACCAAATTCCGTTTACCCATTTACCCCCGATCCCGAATATGCAATTAATTTCGAAATCCGACCACAAATTCAAGGTCAAAATCTCATTTTTACAAAATTCCCTAATTCTACCCAAACCCTCAATTTTTACCATGAACATTCTTGATATTGGATTGAAAAGTGATGAAAAATATTGGGTAATTGAAAGAGAAGAGTTTAGGATTGTTTAACAACACCTTGGGGATAAATTTGTGTGAAGAAAATCGCCTCTAGGTCTTTATAGTTCGGAAATAGGTGAAAAATACGTTCTGCCCGAGTTTTAAAACTGTTTTTATATGACTGGGCACGCCTTCATCGCGTTCGCGATGGGCCTGCCGCGTTCGCATTGGATGGACCACGTTCGCAGAGCTTTAACTCCACAGGCCATCTCGTTCGCGGCCCCACTAACGCGTTCGCACAGAACAAGCATTCTCCCCCCTCCCCCAGGTCCATTTGTACAACGCATTCGCAGTGGGGTGGGCGCATTTGCGAAGGGCACTACCCCTCAGTGCTTCGCGTTCGCGTTTGCGTCCAACACCTCGCGTTCGCAATGAAGGATTTCTCCCTCGGACATTTTTACTCTCCGCGTTCGCGAGAAAATCTTTGCGAACGCGAAAGACAATTCGTCAGTGCACAAGATATAGTTATGAAAGCAGAAAATTCCAAGTTTAAAACATCCCATAGCCTACCCAAAACTCACCCGAGCCCTCGGGGCTCTAAACCAAACATGCACGCAAGTCTAAAAATATCATACGGACTTTCTCGTGCGATCAAATCATGAAAATAAGATCTAAAACTACGAATTTAACCTCAAAACTCATCATTTTTCTCAAGAACACTTAACTTTCACTATTTCTCAACCGGACGTCCGAATTACGTCAAATCAACTCTGATTCTTACCAAATTTCACAGATAGGACTTTAATATCATAAAAACCTGTAACGAGCTTCGAAATTAAAATACGAGCCTGATACCAACGGTTTCAAACATTAATTTATTTCTTTATTTTATTGAAAATCCAGCAAAATAATTTTCTTTAAAAATTGATTTCTAAAGCTAGGGACCTCAGAATTCAATTTCAGGCATACGCCCAAGTCCCATATTTTACTGCGGACCTCCCGGGATTGTTGGAACACAGATACGGGTCCGTTTACTCAAAATGTTGAACAAAGTCAACTAAAACCAAATTTTAAATTCCAAAAATTACTATTTCTCCTATTTTCACATAAAAGCTTTACGGTTTCATGCCCGAACTGCGCACGCAAATTGAGGTAATTAAAATTATTCTTTTTAAAGCTAATGAGCCTGGAATGGAGTGTTAATTTATAAGATGACCCTTTGGGTCTCCACAGTATTTAGTCATAGAGTTAAGCACCGCCAGTGTTTGCTCAATGTGTTGGCCCAAACTTTGTTGAACTATCTAGTTGGGTCATTAAATATAACAATTTTGGCACATCATTCATAAAATATGAGATCAAAACATATGCACGGTAATGATACTTTGCATATATAACTTACAAGAGTATTACTCACGATTACTTCTAAACTCATGTCTTAACAATTTCTATGATGCATTAGTCTAATTTCCAAGTCAATCTAAAATTGAAGTTACATATCCACTCTAAGGATTTTCAAGATACAAGTTTAGAGTCGCCAAAATATTTAAATTGAACTCAATAGGGCGGTAAGTTCTTTTTAAATGTCATTAGAGAGTCAATGACCTACTAGCATTTCATCTTTAGAATATGAAGATGAAGGAAAAAGATCCCTAGTGAAGTCGATGACCAAATATGAGAGAGAGAGAGAGAGAGGAGAATTATTCGTAGAGATTGGATGCCATAAGAGTGAAATCACAATCAGGACAAACTTCAATAAAACCCTTTCCTCCCATTTATTGTTTTAGAAAAAAGTAACAAAGAAAATGAAGTAAAATCTAACATTACTCAAATCTCATGCTATTTGAAAAAACGTGCAACATGGAGTGTAGCCTCCACAACATATACAAAGTAAGAAAATATTAAATATCATTCCAATTCAAATCTTGTTCCCCAAATAGATATACAATTAATAAGCTTCACCTCAAGGGACACATAAGCAAATACATTAAGAGAATAAAGGCAGGTGCATTTAGTCGTAGAGTCGGACCACCACTATTTTCTCAATGTGATGGCTCGCACTTTGCTGAATCTACCTAGTCAGGTCATAATATATAACAACCTCGGCATATTATTCAAAAAAATTGAGATCAAAACATATGCACAGTAACAATACTGTGCATATTTAACTTACAAAAGTATTACTCTCGATTACTTTGAAGCTCATGTATAACAATTTCTAAGATACATTGATCTAATTTCTTAGTCACTCTTAAACTAAAGTTACATATCAGTACTAAGCATTTTCAAGTTACAAGTTTAGAGTCGCCTAGAGATATAAATTAAATAGGGCTGTAAGTTATTTTCAAATACCATTAGAGAGTCAAAGACATGCTAGCATTTTCATCATTAGAACTTCAACATATTATGAATTAAAGATGAAGAAACAAGATCCTTAGTGAAGTCAACGACCAAATATGAGAGAGAGAGAGAGAGATACCATAAGAGTTAAATTACAATCAGGACAAACTTCAGTGAAACCCTTTCCTCCCATTTATTATTTTTGAAAAAGTAACAAAGAAAATGAAAAAAAAAACTAACACTACTCAAATCTCATGCTATTTGAAAAAAACGCGCAGCAATTGGATATCATGCCAATTCAGATCTTTTTCCCTAAATAGAATTATAATTACTAAACTACACTCATGGGGACACATTAGCAAATCGATTAAGAGAATAAAGGCAGGTGCATTTAGTCATAGAGTCGGACCACCACTATTTTCTCAATGCGTTGGCCTGGAGTTCGCTGAATCTATCTAGTCGGGTCATAATATATAATATATTTGGCATATTATTCATAAAATTTGAGATCAAAACATATGCACGGTAACGATACTTTGCATATATAACTTACAAGAGTATTACTCTCGATTATTTCTAAACTCATGTCTTAACAATTTTTATGATACATTGATCTAATTTCTGAGTGAATCTCAAATTGAAGTTACATATCCACACTAAGAATTTTTAAGTTACAAGTTCAGAGTCGCTAAAGATTGAAATTAAACTAAAAAAGGGCGGTAAGTTCTTTTCAAATGTCATTAGAGAGTCAGAGACATGCAAGCATTTCAACCTTGGAACTTCATAACATCTAATGAATTGAAGATGAAGAAAAAAGATCCACGTGAAGTCGATAACCAAATCTAAGAGAGAGAGAGAGAGAGCATAATTCTTCGTAGAGATTGGATGACATAAGAGTAAAATTACAATCAGGACAAACTTTAGTGAAACTCTTTCCTCCCATTTAATATTTTTTGAAAAAAGTAACAAAGAAAATGAAAAAAAATCTAACACTACACAAATCTCATGCTAACTCAATACAAAAATCAATATCCCTATCGGGTGGCATAGCCGGCAGGTCAGCAGGGAAAACCTCTGGAAACTCACGAACCATGGGCACAGACTCCAGGGAAGGAACCTCGGCGCTACAATAACGAACATAGGCTAAATAGGCCAAACAAACCTTGCCAACCATGCGCCGATCCTTCATATAAAAAATAACTCTACCGAAGAATGACTAGGAGTTCCTTTCCACTCCAAATGAGGCACCCCTGGCAAAGCAAGGTCACTGTCTTGGCATGACAGTCCAGAATAGCATAATAGGGGGATAACCAATCCATCCCCACTATAACATCGAAGTCAACCATATCCAGAAGAAAAAGATCAACTTGAGTCTCCAGAACACCCATGACTACTAAGCAAGCACGGTAGACTTGATCTACCACTATAGAATCACCCACCGACGTAGACACATGCACATCAGTACTCAAGGAATCACGGGGCATACTCAAACAAGGGGCAAAATATGAAGACACATAGGAGAATGTAGAAACCGGATCAAATAACACCAGAGCCTCTCGGCTGCAAACTGAAACTGTATCGGTAATAATTGCATCAGAATCCTCGGCATCAGGCCTGGTAGGAAAAGCATAGCGCCGGGCTTGAGCCCCTCCAATCTGATCATATCTGGGTCGACCCACTGTGGCCTGACCTCTACCTCTCGTGGCATGTCCTCCACCTCTATGAGCCTAACCTCTACCTCTGTCACCCCGACCGCCACCCCTAGCTGGCTGAGGGGGTGGCGGTGCGCCTGACGCGGGATCCATGGAATGGGAACCCTGATACTGAGGACCACTAGAAACTCGGGGACAATACCTGGAAATGTGCCCGGGAACACCACAAGAATAACACGGCCTCTGCTGATATGGCTGGGGACTCTGGAACTGTCCCTGACGACCCTGGTAACTCTGAAGTGGCGGTGCAGTTATAGGAGCTGGTGGTGCACCAATAGGAGCTGGCAGTGCACTGTGAGTTACCTGAAGTGCCGACTGATAGGTTCTGGGAGGATGACCTATGCCTGAAGAATCCCTGCCCCCAGATGAGGCTCTACTGAAATGGCCGAAGTGACGGGGCCTCTTGTCATCCCCCTGACCACCACCCTGTGACATAATCATCTCAATCCTCCTGGCCACATTGACCGCATCCTGGAACGAAATATCAGTACCTGAATCTCTAGTCATCTGAAGTCTGATAGGCTGGTCCAATCCCTCAATAAATCTCTGAACCTTCTCCCGATCAGTGGTAAGTATCATAAGAGCATGTCAGGCCAGAGTAATGAACCTAGTCTCGTACTGAGTGACTGTCATAGATCCCTGCTGGAGACGCAAAAAATTGCCTCTGAAGGTCCTCTCTTTGAGTAATGGGAAGGAACTTCCCCAAAAATACCTCTGAGAACTGAGTCCAAGTCAAAGATGCAAACCCAACTGGCCTGGTCAAGAAATAGTCTCTCCACTAAGTCTTGGCGGAACCCGATAGACGAAAGGTAGAAAAATCAACTCCATTGGACTCTACTATGACCATGTTCCGAAGAACCTCATGACAGTTGTCCAAATAATCCTGGGGATCCTCTAATGGTGAACCAGTAAACGTAGCAGTGAATAACTTAGTGAACCTGTCCAGTCTCCACAAAGCATCCGCTGACATAGTTTCTCCCTCTGCTACCGGTGCTGCAACACCCGGCTGAGCTACTCCGGCTGGCTGAGGTGCCAAAGTCTGAAACTGTGGAGCTAGCTGCTCTGGCGTGCGAGTGGCAGGAGTTTGGGTACCTCCCCCATCCTGAGAGACGGCTGGTGCAGTAGGAAGAAGACCCACTTGTGCTACACTCTCCATGAGTCCGACTAGACGGACAAGAGCGTCTTGAAGCACTGGGGTAGCTATGAACCCCTCTGGGACCTGACCTGATCCAACTGGGACTACCGGAACTAGGACCTCCTCGTCAGACTCGACCTGAGGGTCCTCCACTGGGACTGCTGCTCTAGGCTGAGCCCGGCCCCGTTCTCGACCTCGACCCCTCGTCAGATCTGTAGCAGGAGTGTCGGGCTGGTGAGCGGAACCAAGGGAAGAACGCGTCCTCGCCATCTGCGAGAGAATAGAATAGAAACTCAATCAGTACTCAGAATTCATATCGCACGGCAGAGATGAAAAGAAATGTGGAGTCATCCTAACTTTGCAGTCTCTGGGGGATAAATACAGACGTCTCCGTACCGATCTCTCAGACTCTACCAAGTTGTCCGTGAGTTGTGAGACCTAAGAAACATAGGGCTATGATACCAACTTGTCACGATCTGAAATCCCACTTGCGGCCGTGATGGCGCCTAACGTCGAACCCGCTAGACAAGCCACCGTGTGCAGTTGAACTAACACAATAACACCGAATTAACAGAATAAGCTAAAAACAATTCACCATTCTTAACAGAGGAAATAAATAAAGTTTCAAAACTAAGTAAAGATAACATAATACAACTTCGCAATAATTCCCCAAAACCTGGAGTCACAAACTCACGAACTGTCTATAGGAGTGCTAAATACAAAGTCTGAAAGGAATTACATGAATGTCTCTAAGAACTAGAGGAAAGACAAGACCGAAATACAGGAGCTAGGGATAGGAGAGACGCCAAGGCCCACGAACGACAGCGGTATACCTTGAAGCCTCTGGAGTGGACTAAAGGTGACTCCCTCAACGCTGTTCACTGGGTCCGAGTGCGGGATCTGCACAACAATAAGATGTGCAGGGTAGCATCAGTACAACCGATCCCATGTACTGAGTAAGTGCCGAGCCTAACCTCGGCCGAAGTAGTGACGAGGCTAGACTTGACATCAAACGTTAACATGTCCTATTTTACAACATATATCGTGGAAAATAAAGCAAAAGATAAACAGATACATAGGGGGATACGGGAGCAGACAAATGGGGTAACAAGTGAGATAGAGTAGTTAATTAAGTACATGGGAACAGACAAGAAGACAATTTATAAGAAATATGCTAATGAAACAAATATAATGCCAAAATGTAATAAATGGCACGGCATCACCCTTCGTGCTTTTACTCTCTTCCTCACAATGCAATGTATCATGTATGGCAATGTAAATCATGGCACGACATCAAAAACTTCGTGCTTTTAAATATAAATCATGGCACGGAATCACCCTTCGTGCTTTTACTCTCTTCCTCACAATGCAATGTATCATGTATGGCAATGTAAATCATGGCACGACATCAAAAACTTCGTGCTTTTAAATATAAATCATGGCACGGAATCACCCTTCGTGCTTTTACTCTCTTCCTCACTATGAAATATATGATGTAATCAATGCAAATCATTTAACGGTATCACCCTTCGTGATTTTACTCTCTTCCTCACTGTGCGATATGTGATGTGATCAATGTAAATCATGGCACGACATCACCCTTCGTGCTTTTACTCTTCCTCACTATGCAATATATGATGTGATCAATGTAAATCATGGAACGGAATCACCCTTCGTGCTTTTACTCTCTTCCTCACTATGCAATATATGATGTGAT
>ML350442.1:33640-99375 GCA_005239505.1 Nicotiana paniculata | reverse complement strand
TCAATAGGACCATTACATCACAAGTTCATCAACGAGGATTTTCAACAACAATCAACTTCCAAGTAGAGATAAGTTCATATTATAACGAACATGCAAATAATAATAAGATTTCTATCGAAAATAGACTCACGGGCATGCTTGACACACAATGCATAGGTACTCGTCACCTCACCTATGCATTGAACATGATAAACACTTAACACATAGCATACAATACATATTCCATCACCAAAGTTAGGCAAGACACTTACCTCGGGTCCAAAAATAGCAATCAAGCCTCTAACACCGCCTTTCCTTTTGAATTCAACTCCGGAACAACAATATCTAGACATAATTAACTTAAGTATATCAATAATGACTCAATAAATCGATCCCATAGCCTAATTATCTATTTCCTAGCATTCTTCCAAAAATACCAAAATTCGACCCTGGGCCTGCTTGGTCCCAACACTNATGGAGGTCTTCAAATTTTGCCTAAGGAGAGTGGGGAAGAAGGTGGGTTGAGAAAAGTGGTGAGAATCCCGTAATGTTTCTGTTTTTAAGGCATTAAAATGACTGGGCGAATTTACTCTACGCGATCGCGGAAATGGAGTTGCGATCGCGGAGAGTACTGGGTTTCAGACTTACCCGATCGCGAACAAGGGACTGCGATTATGGGGGTACTGGACACTGACAATCGCGATCGCGACCAAGCGATCGCGTTCGCATAGAGCAACACGCTGCCCCGCCCCCAAATCCCTTTAACGCTATGCGATCGCGTAAGGCCCCTCGCGATCGCGTAGAGCACCACCCCAGGCATTGCGATCGCGTCCAAGGCCCTGCGTTGGGTAATTTCCCACCCCCAACCATAGACACATCGCGATCGCGGAGAGCAAAACATAGACACCAGAAACAGATCGAAAACCAGATTTTTCCAACTCTTTTACACCCCGACACCTACCCGGAACTCACCCGAGCCCTCGGGCCCAAAACCAAATATACGCACGACTTTAAAATCATCCTACGAACTTACTCGAGTAATTAAACCACTAACATAACATCAAAACCAATGAATTAAACTCAAAAATCTATAGAATTTTCTCAAACTTCATAAACTTCTAAATTCTTAAATTTTGATCTGAAACACGTCAAACCAAGTCCATTTCTTCCCAAATTTTACAGATAATTCACATTACACATATTGAACCTGTTCCGGGTATCAGAACCACAATACGGGCCCGACAACACAGATTCACATCAAAGTTCATTTTCAAAAGTCTTTCTTACTTTTAGAAAATAATTTTCTTTAAAAATTCATTTCTCGGGCTTGGGACCTCGGAATTTGATTTCGAGAATACAACCGAGTCCCATATTTTCCCACGGACCCTCCGGGACCGTCAAATCACGGGTCCGGGTCCGTTTACCAAAAATATTGACCAAAGTGAACTTTATTCCATTAATTATCATAAATTCAATAGTTCAACACATTTCCACATAAAAACTTCCTGGCTATGCGCTCGGGATGTGCACACACATCGAGGTGAGATTAACGGAGGCTTTCGGGGCCTCGGAACACAGTTTTTGCTAAATTATACAAGATGACCTTTTGGGTCATCACACTCTAGAAATTCATAACATCTAATGAATTGAAAATGAAGAAAAAAGATCCCTCGTGAAGTCGATGACCAAATCTGAGAGAGAGAGAGAGAGAGAGCAAGATTATTCATAGAGATTGGATGCCACAAGAGTGAAATTAAAATCAGGACAAACTTCAATGAAACCCTTTCCTCCCATTAATTTTTAGAAAAAACTAACAAAGAAAATAAAAACAAAAATCACACACTACTCAAATCTCAAGCTATTTGAAAAAACATGCAACATGGAATGTAGCCTCCACAACATACATAGAGTAAGAAACATTTAAATATCATTTCAATACAGATCTTGTTCCCCAAATAAAATTACAATTACTAAGATGCACCTCTTGGTACACATTAGCAAATCGATTAAGAGAATAAATTCAGGTGCATCTAGTCATAGAGTCGGACCACCACCACTATGTTTTCAATGTGTTGGCCCAGACCATGCTGAATTTATCTAGTCGGGTCATAAAATATATCAACTTTTGCACATCATTCATAAAATTTGAGATCAAAACTGTAACGACCCGGCCGCTCGTTTTGGGAGTTAGAGCCCAGATTCCCTAATAACTGCTTTCCCCACATTTTTTTCTGATTTTGGGACCTGCCGTAGTTATTAGCTATGAAATTCGGAGAGTTTTGGGACACTTAGTCCCTAATTTTCAGTTAAGCCTTAGAAATCGGACGTGGGTGGAAACTATCTGAAGACGGGTCCGGAATGGAATTATGTCGACTCTTTTAGCTCCTTTAAGTGATTTTGAGGTTAGGAGCGCGTCCGGAATGTGGTTTCGAGGTCTGTAGTAGAGTTAGGCTTGAATTGGCGAAAGTTAGAATTTCGGCGATTTCAGTCGATAGGTGAAATTTTGATATCGGGCTCGGAATGAGATTTCGAAAGTGGCTATAGGTCCATAGTGTCATTTGTGACCTGTGTGTCAAATTTTAGGTCATTCGGACTAGTTTTGGCGTGTTTCGGCATCGTTGTGGATTTTGGAAAAATTCTAAATTTCTAGGCTTGAATCCATGTATAATTTGTGAGTTTTGGTGTTATGTGATGTGGTTTGAAGGCTCGAATAATTTCTATTGAGGTATTAGGACTGCTCTGTAGGTTTGGTTGAGGTCCCGGGGGCCCGCGGGTGTTTCGGATGCTTAGCGGGTCATTTTAGGCTGGTATTGATTGCTGGTTTTCTGGTGTGAGTGCAACAGGATTTTCTTCATGGTGATCACGTGAAGGAGTCCGCGATCGCATAGGGAAATTTTAGGCCAGTCAGGAATTAATGCATCACGATCGCATGAAAAGGGACGCGATCGCGTAGAGTAGGCAGCTTGGTCATCGCGTTCGCGTGGGCTAGGTCGCGTTCGCGTAGAAGGATTGAGGCAGCTGTGGAGTTGAGCTTTTTCTCTTCGCGGTCGCATGATCCCAGTCGCGTTCGCATAGGGTCTGAGGAGTAGTGCATCGCGTTCGCGTGCGTGTTTACGCGTTTGCGTAGAGTAAAATTTTGAGGCACGAAACTTGTTCTTCACAAATTGTTCGAAATCGAGGGTTGAAGTCATTTTTCACAAATTGGACTTGAGAGCTCGAGATTTTGCGATTCTTGGAGGGATTTTCACGTGGGCAAATTGGGTAAGTAATTCCTACTCGGGTTTGACTAAATTCCACGAATCTATCACTTAAATTCATCCTTTAATTTCGAATTTGGGGTGGAAATTTGAGAAAATTCAGATAAAATTCGTAAACTGAGTTTTAAGTTTTGAGCGATATTTTGGTATCCGGTTCGAGTGATTTTTGTATAGTTAGACTCGTGAGTGAACGGGTGTCCGGAATTTGTAACTTTTACCCGATTCCGAGACGTAGGCCCGTGGGACCTTTTCGGCGATTTCCTAATTTCACGCTTTAGCTTCAAATTTGTTTATTATACTAGTTGCTTGTGGTGATATTCACATTATGAAACTTATTTGAATAGCTTCGGGCCATTCGGAGTTTGGTACTCGTGGCAAGAACGTGATTCCGGGTTGAATTGAGAAGTCGAGGAAAGTGGATTGCCTAATTTTGTTTTGGGGACTTCCCCCTTAGGATATTTGATGCTAAATGTTGTGTGGGCGACGTGTACGTGAGGTGACGAGTACGTACACGGGCCGTTATTTCAAAAAAATCTCATTTTTCCCTTACTAAAACATAAATTGTATTCTCTTCTATGAACTTGCTCTCACATGATGTATTATTTAGTCTAGATTAGGAAAGCATGCTTATGTGCTTAATAGCCTACTTGATTTTTGGTGTGCCATGCTTAGTTAATCCCTTATTTGCCTTATCTGTGATTAGTATAAATTGTGTAAATTCGATGTTATGCTTGTCCTTCATCCTGTATAGCATATTTAAATTGGGATTACGAACGTATTCTGGGAGATCCCCCTATACTGCATATTTACTTTGGGACTACGGATGTATTTCGGGAGATCCCCCTATACTGCATATTTACTTTGGGACTACAGACATATTCCGGAATATCCTCATGTACTGCATATTGACTTTGGGACTACGGACGTATTTCGGGAGATCCCCCTATACTACATATTTATTTTGGGACTACGGACGTATTCCGGGAGATTTCCCTGCACTACTTAATCATTTAGGACTACGGGACAGTATCCCGAGAGATTCCGCTTTGTGATATATATATATATATATATATATATATATATATATGTATATATATATATATATATATTGTGTTGAGCCGAGGACTTTCTTTACTGTAGAACTTGTATTGTTTTTCTTAAATTGTCACCATATACATTACCTATCTTGTACTGTTTTAAATTGATTTATATAGAAGTCCAGTAGAGCCTTCACCTGACCTCGTCCCTACTTGACTGGGGTTAGGCTTGGCACTTACTAGGTACCAAATGTGTACTCATGCCCTTTCCTGCACATGTTTTCGTGTGCAGATCTAGGTATGAGATATCAGCCTCGTGGTTAGTCGCTGCAGTTGATTCTATGAGACTGCAAAGGTATTTCTGCCGCATCCGCAAAATCCTCCGAGTCTCCTTCCATTCTATCTTGTAGAGATGTTCTTATGTACTTTCCAGTTTTTCTTAGAGCTACAGTAGTGTTAGAATCTTGTGACTGTCTGTGACATTCCGGGTTTTGGAAAGTTATATTTTTTTATGAGCCGAGTGGCCAGTACGTCATTTGTGTCATTGCCTTTATCCCTTTTATTGCTTGTGTTTTATTTAAATTTTTCCTTTATAGTAGGCTTACCTTGTCGAAGATACTAAGTGCCGTCATGACACCTTCGGAAGGTAAATCGGGTCGTGACAAGTTGGTATCAGAGCGTCTAGGTTCATAGGAGTCACAAGTCACAAGCCGGTTTATTAGGGTCTCGCGGATCGGAGCGGAGATGTCCGTATCTATCTTTGGGAGGCTATGTAATTGTTAAGAACAATCATATTTATTTGATTTCCTTGTCGTGCGAGTCATTGACATAAAAAAAAAATCTAAAACTCTATTCTATTCTTTCTCACAGATGGTGAGGATTCGTACCGGAAGGACCGACGACCAGAAACCCCAGCCCCCAGCCAGAGCCGCTAGAGGCAGGGGTAAGGGTAGAGGACGAGCACGCGGTGCAGCCCGAGCACCAGCGAGAGCAGCGACAGAGGAGCCTACAGCAGCTCCAACTGGAGAGCTGGCACAGGAGGTCCCGATTGCTGCTCCAGCCCTCCAGGAGACTTTGGCTCATTTCATGAGTATCTTCAGCACTCTGACTCAGGCGGGGCTACTCCTGATAGCTCCAGCCACATCTCAGGCCGGGGGAGGGGCACAAACTCCCGCAGCCCGCACTCTTGAGCAGAGGGGCTAGGTTGATCAGGCCCCGGAGTATATTCATATGCCCCCAGTGGCTCCAGTACAACATAGGACTAGGGTAGCTTCTTCTAAGGTAGATTAGCTCAGACTTGAGAGGTACAAGAAGTACCACCCACCTATTTTCAGCGGACTAGCTTCATATGACGCTCTGGGTTTCTTGAAGAGTGTAATCGTATTCTCCGCACTATGGGCATTGTGCAGACCAGTAGGGTTTCTTTCACCACTTTCCAACTGAGGGGAGCAGCATATCAGTGGTGGCGGGCCTACGAGCTGAGTAGTCCGGATGAGGCAGCCTCACTCACTGGGACTCAGCTTTCAAAGTTGTTCCTGTGAGAGCATGTCCCTCAGAGCCTCAGGTATACTTGGCACGCGGAGTTCGAGTAGTTGCGCCAGGGTACTATGACTCTGTCGGATTATTTAGCCCATTTCAATGAGAGCTCGGCATGCACCAACCTTGGTTGCCACAGTCAGAGAGAGGGTTCGCCGCTTCATTGAGGGACTCCACCCTAGTATTCGGACCAGTATGGCCAGAGAGTTAGAGATGGATATCACTTATCAGCAGGCAGTGAGTATTGCCAGGAGAGTAGAGGGCATGTTTGCCCGGGACCGAGAGGAGAGAGAGGCCAAGAGGTCTCGGGAGACTGGCCATTTCTCAGGAGCTCGTGCACCAGCAGCACGTTATGGTAGGGGCTTTGTGGGTCGCCCTGTTCATTCAGCCCTTCCAGCAGCCAGCGCTATTTCTCAGGAGCTCGTGCACCAGCAGCACGTTATGGTAGGGGCTTTGTGGGTCGCCCTGTTCATTCAGCCCTTCCAGCAGCCAGCGCTATTTCTCAGGAGCTCGTGCACCAGTGTGCCTCTAGTTCGAGTGCTATTACCGGCCAGCCCAGCAGGCCAGCTCCTATTTAGTCTCAGTCGCAGCGTCCTCCGAGGGGTTGTTTTGAGTTTTGTGACACTCATCACATGATTAGAGATTGCCCCAGGGCCAAGAGGGGTGCACCCCCACAGTCTTATCAGCCTCCACGTGCTTCGCCGGGTCCTTCGGCTATTCTTCCAGCCCTAGATGCCACTCCACCTCCTCAGTTAGCTCGAGGTGGAGGTCGGGAGGTAGAGGTCACCCTAGAGGAGTAGGCCAGGCCAGATACTATGCCCTTCCAACCCGTTCCGAGGCTGTTGCTTCAGACTCAGTCATCACAGATATTGTCCATGTCTGTTATAGGGATGCATCAGTATTATTTGACCCAAAAGTGATCACGCCTGACCCACACTACTATATAAGTATGAAGGCAAGGATCGTGTAGCTTTTACCCGAATGGTCAGGATCGAACCCACAGGGAGTCTATAATGGGAGTGAGTGTATAAGTGATCAAAAAGGGTCGAGCGTTTCTAATTGCACTTCTAATCATTTGTTGGTGTTGAACTATGCTAAGTGCATTCTATTGTTTGTAAGCTAATTAATGACTAACTTTGTTTTTGTTGTTGTTTTCTGATATTAATAAAGGCACTAGGGTCGTGACCGTTGCCTAGGTGGATACACAACGGGGTTCAATTCTAATATCGGGAAATTGGCTAGGGATACAACTATAACCAATGCATGAAGGTGCTCACTCTATACCTCTCGGTAGTTTGAGTGATTTTACCCTAATTGCCCCTCTCGAGGTCAATTGGGTGCCAATTAATCAAGCAATTCAGGATTAGGTAGGGTGTTACTCTCTCGAGGTTTAACCCGTTAATTAGGGCTCAAGTAGGGTTTGACCATTTCTGGGTTCAACCCAATTGATTGGGACTACCAATCTCCTGATAATGCCCTAATTTCCTATTAGGCTAATTTCTAGACTCAAGTCTTCTTTCTCAAGAAAGACCCAAGTCATGAAAAGGTTGATTAGTGTTTGCAACCACTAATTATAGAAATAAAAATCTTGAACTAACCTAAATATCCAACACCTATTAATTTCCCAACCTTAATTTCAAAAACCCATTACATACCCACACTAGGGTTGAGCCACAACCCTAGATAATGGGTCTAGATACTTATAACAAAAGATGAAAATAATGATAGAGAAGAAGAATAACCCATTTAATTGTTTCCTAACAATGAAATTGAAGTTTTCAATGTTAAAAATGCAAGAACAAAGCTAGAAAGATAAAAACCCTAAAATATTCACGTGCTCTCTACTTCAGAAATTACAAGATGTGTAAAGAAATTACAAAATAGTCTATTTATAGTCTGCCAAATTTTCAGACAAAAATGCCCCTGCGGGACCACCGCGGACCGCGAAAACACGACCGCGGTTCGTGAAAACAATAAGGCTGTTGAGCTGCTGGTCTTCTGGTAAGGTTCGACCGCGGACCGCGAAATAAGGACCGCGGACCGCGGTGAAAACTTGCATTGTCTTCAATCCCCACCGGAATGCCATCGCGGACCGCATAATGAGGACCGCGACCGCGGTGGAAACTTTCATTATTTCCCAAGCTCACTTGAATGCCACCGCAGACCGCAAAATGAAGACCGCGGCCGCGGTGGAAACTTGCCTTGTGTTCAACTTCACTGGAATACCACCGCGGTCCACGAAACGAAAACTGCGGTCGCGGTGGGTGCTTGCCTTACTTTCGACCTCACTGGAATTCCACCGCGGACCGCAAAATGAGGACCGCGGACCACGAAATGAGGACTGCGGCTGCAGTGGCCTTTTTTCTTGATCATCCGCGGTCGCGGTGGACTTTTTTCTTGATCATCTTTGTTGTGTTTGATCCTTGTGCCGGATTCACTCCTGTTTTGAGCATATTTTAGACTGAGTGTCTTCATTTCTGGTTCAATCCTGCAACAAGCACAACGTATAAGCTTTCGGGGCCACTTTGTGTACCGTTATATCCAAAATTCATGTATAAGGGAACGAAAAACGAGGCAAAAATCCAAGTTATCAACTCCCCCAAACTTAAGCTCTTGCTTGTCCTCAAGCAAACAAAATAAGCTCCACCCCTATGATAGATTTATGAAAATTCGGTTGTACTAATGGTGACCTCAACTAGCATCAGTTGGAACTAACCATATCCAATAATGCGAATGAATCATTGACAATGATTGAAATTTTCAAAACCATAGTTTCAAGTGTGATACAAGAGCTTCAAGGGTTGTTCCAACTCATCAGTGAACTTCTAACTACTACCTCGATCAGTGTGGATCCCAGACTATTATTCCGTGATTTTCCCTAAGAATCTCACCTTTAGAATATGACACTCAGAACGAGGAATATGGGGAATCGCTCATCTCTCATCAAGGAAAAAGCCCCAAGTTCGGCTCAAAGTACCATAGGCTTGCCCTTTGTGTAAATCACCACTAATACAGGTTTCACTCGACATGAGATCATATAGGGCTTTTGTGGAATCATGATGAAGTCTTTTGGTTAAGGGCAGGAAGTATTTGGTCAGAGTGAATCTTATCTTTCCTTAAGCACTTCGTTTTTAACCGTTCTTATATTTGTTTCTTGACTCTTTGAGTCTTTTTATCTTTTGTAGGGTTGGAGAGACATTTTCTCATCAATTCCATCTTCTTCTTATGCTTTCCAAACTTTTGGCATCACTTTTTCATCAATTCCCTTTATTTCTTCTTTTTGTTCACTCTTTTCTTTTCATTATTTTTCATTGCCTTTTCTCTCTTCTTTATTTTGTGCCTTCTTTTTCACCTTCATCACATCTCTCGTATCTTCCCTAAACTTATGCTTTTTTGCCTAGCGCCAAGGAAAGATCGGGTGCCAAGAGAGGGTGAAAGAATGGTTGAAGGCTTGTACCTTGGTTTGAAAGAATAAGGCTCAAACGGGTTGACTAGGGAATATGTCTTTTGGAAGGTCATGGAAGTGTTCAATTCTTTGTTCAAGCCAAGGAAAGCCTATAGTCACTTCTCAAGTCAAATTACACCTAGAATTTCGCCTAGACAACACTCAGGGCAAGTTCTAGACTAGTGTCACGGAACTTGGACTTGCAATTGCGAATTTCTCACCACTCACAGCTAAAGGATTGATACAGAAACTGAGTCGAGGGCCCACAATGACCTTAGTCGTGTTTTGAGTAACAAAAAAAAATGTTCCCGAAGAACCACTCGATGATTATCGGCCAACACAAANAGACTCAAACCCTTAAGAAGGTTGTCACACTGTCCATCCTTGGGAAGAGCCACACGGTTCACACAAATTCCACCTTTGGAAAGAACCGTGGCGTTAAGAAAACCAAAGGCTTATTGCTCGTACGAAAACCAAACAAGAAGCTATGAAAGAAAAATAAGAAGCTATAAAATATAAAAGAAATGCGTAAAGTAAAGTAAAGTGTGTGGGATAGAATGAATATGTAAATTAGAGGAATTAGATGAATATACATAGGGGATGAATATTTACAATGGACAGTTAACTTATACATACCAAAATAGAAAATAACATAAAGAAAAAGAAGAAAAATATTATTTGCATTATACAACCCAATGTAGCCAAAATCAAATGCCTATAGGGCCACTCCCCCAACTAAGAGATAGCATTGTCCTCAATGTTATATAACAAAAATAGTGCACAAAATATGGGAGAGAAAGGGAGAGTAAAGAAAAATCCCTATTAGCCCTCGGCCTGCTGTGGTCCCTGTTGTTGTGTCTGTGAGGGGATAGGATCTGCCTGAGACTGGAACTGTGAAGGATCAGGATCTGCTACTGGCGGTGTCTGTGAAGGAGTTGGGTCTGCTATTTCCTGTGATGGAGCTCTGGTGGGCCTGGCCTCCTGGATCTGTGCCTGAGTCTGCTATGTGGGAGGGTCTTCCAGTACAAGTCTGATGTCCTGAGCACGGGACATAACCTTCCTCTTCTTCAATGGCCTCACCGGATCCTCCTCCCGCACTGACTGAGGCTCTGGTTGCTGCTGTGGTTGTGGATCTGTAGGATCTGCTAGTAGAATATCCAATGGAATCTGATCACCCGTTAGCTTGTCGACCTCGTTTCTCAACTTAGCCACCTCCTCCTTTGATGCCCGAGTCTTCCTCAACTTCTTTGTTTCTCTGGCCAGCTTTGTCAATGCACTCTCATGTGAACCCACTGTGTCCAGGATTTTCTTCTGGTTTTCCAAAATTTCTTTCAGAGTGTCCTCAATGGACTGCAGGAGTTGTGGTGGGGGAGGAGTAGCTGGGGCTGCCACAGCTGTAGAAATTGCAGTCAACTTTGTAGTAGTTGACTACATCCAATTGTTGAGGCTTGTCAGTGTTAGGTTCAGCCGGTGAGCAGTCATGGGATAGGCTCTGGTGGAGGGAATGTCAGTGGCGGTGGAGCTAGATGGGCCTAGAACCTCCTCTGGAATGGCAGGATGGGAAAGGGAAGGTTCTACCACCACCACTGGCTCTTCAGACTGGCTAGTGGAGGCAACAGACTTACCCTTTGACTTCTTTTTAGGGTTATCCTCATCCTTCAAATCATACCAAAAAAAGGGAGCTTTGGGCTTGACTTTGGTGTCAAAAAGCTTCTTGGTGACCTCCTGGTCTTCACAGTACATTTTTAGATAATGAGGAAAAGGATAAGAAGTATCACCTGTGCTGACAACCAGGCTAATGACCTCAGACATCACATTCCCCACATTGATGGGGTACCCAGCCATGATAGATGCCACCAGCACAGTCCGACTGAGGGGGAGGGTCTGGTCATGATGGGTCGGGTCTAGCCTGCTGCATACAAAAGTTTCTCACCCTTTTGCTTCGAAGTTAAGGGTCTTCCTGGTGATAGTCTTCCCAGCAGTGAGCCACTCCGGAGTCTCCACGGGCTTAGCCAAGTGTAAAGCCAACCAATTTCTAGCGGCATCCTTTTCTGCCAGTTTCTCTCGGTACAAGTAATCATCCACATCATCCATCTCCAAATAGTCATTGAGTGAAACTCCATCAAAAGGCACTGTGATATTGCGGACTTGGGATACCTTTGAGTCCTTTTCAAGAAATAGAAAATTTGTGTAGAACTCCTTCACTATGTGCTCATTTGCATCTGGGAGATGCTCAGTGAAGTAAGACCACCCTTTTCTGTCTCGGAACTGCTGATTCACGTTGGGGTTGTAGGTAGACAAACCTTTAAGTGAAAAGGTACGCTCCGGAATAAGTGACCGCGCAGTCCACAATTCCCTGAATCTGTGAAAGGCCTTCTCAATGACAAAACGATCTTTCCACGCATCCGGATTCCGAGTGCACTCGACCCTTCAACCACCTGTTCATCCCCCTTGATATCACTTGAATTCTCCCCAGATAAGGAAGTTGTAAGGGAAGTAGAATATGAGTGTTCGCTGGAGGCGGATTTAGCTGGGGAAGCTGCCTGTGCTGGGGCCGGGAGAGATGAGACAGGGTCCATTGGAGATGACTGTGATGAGGCCTCCTCTGACGGATCATACTCACTTCCCGATGGTGAAGGAGGGGAGTCTGTAACCCGACTAGGCCGTCGAGACGACTAAGGAGGAATTGAAACTTTGGACGGTTGCCTTGGTGCCCACGGGCCTCTCCCCCTTTGATATTCTCCTCTACCAGTGTGTTTACGACCGCCTCATCGAGAAGCACCATTGCATACAAAGTACACATAGGTGAACATGGTTAGTTTCCCCAGCATTGTTGTGCAGACACTTCAGTAACAATTAAGACTAAATGCACTATTTTTAGGCCACCGCGGACCGCGGTGGGGACCCTCTGATGAGCAAGACTCTTTGTACCTTCACATCGCGGGCCGCGAAAAACCGACCGCGGCCGCGAAGTAAGATCCAGTGTAGTATCAGTTCTAGAAGACAGGGACCGCAGACCGCGGACCGCAAAAATTTGACCGCGGTCCGCGAAAAAGTGATTTGGGTTTCGCAAACAAAAGCATCATGGTCCGCGAAAAAGAGACCACGGACCGCGAAATGGGATTTTACCTAGGGTTTCCAGATTTTGCATTTTCTACGCTAAAGTGTTCATTTAGATGAGCCCTACACGAGTAATCAGTGTAATTGTATTCCAAGGGACTATCATGAACTTATTTGGACTAAACCTAATATTTTACAAGCCTAAAAAGAGAAAAATTATGAAAAAGAAGATGAAAATAAAGAAAATATAGAAATTAAGAAGTTAATGAAGCACAAATACACTTACTAGATGCTTGGATGATAGTTTGGATAAGAGCAATGAATTTCAGAATGCAGGAGTAAGAGCTACAGCAGTGTTAGAAGTTTGTGACTGTCTGTGCCATTCCGGGTTTTGGAAAGTTATATTTTTGTATTAGCCGAGTGGCCAGTACGTCATTTATGTCATTGCCCTTATCCCCTTTATTGCTTGTGTTTTATTTAAATTTTTCCTTTATAGTAGGCTTACCTTGTCTTAGAGACTAAGTCCTGTCACGACACCTTCGGAGGGTAAATCGGGTCGTGACAAGTTGGTATCAGAGCGTCTAGGTTCATAGGAGTCACAAGTCACAAGCCGGTTTATTAGGGTCTCACGGATCGGTGAAGAGACGTCTGTATCTATCTTTAGGAGGCTATGTAACTGTTAAGAACAATCTATTAATAAGATTTCCTAGTCCTGCGAGTCATTGACATCATTAAAAAAAAATCTAAAACTCTATTCTATTCTTTCTCACAGATGGTGAGGACCCGTACCGGACGGACCGAAAACCAGGAAACCCAAGCCCCAGCCAGAGTCGCCAGAAGCAAGGGTAGGGGTAGATAACGAGAACGCAGTGTAGCCCGAGCACAAGCGAGAGCAGCGATAGAGGAGCCTACAACAGCTCCAGCTGGAGAGTCGGCACAGTAGGTCCCTATTGCTGCTCCAGACCTCCAGGAGACTTTGGCTCAGTTCATGAGCAGCTTCAGCACTCTGACTCAAGCGAGGCTACTCCCGATTGTTCCAGCCACATCTCAGACCGGGGGAGGGGCACAAACTCCCGCAGCCCGCACTCCTGAGCAGAGTTTCCTGGTTGATCAGGCCCCGGAGTACATTCCTATGCCCCCAGTGGCTCCGGTACAACATGGGACCAGGGTAGCTGCTTCTGAGGCAGAGCAGCTCAGACTTGAGAGGTACAAGAAGTACCACCCACCTATTTTCGGCGGACTAGCTTCAGATGACGCTCTGGGGTTTCTTGAGGAGTGTCATTGTATTCTCCGCACTATGGGCATTGTGGAGACCAGAGGGGTTTCTTTCACCGCTTTCCAGCTGAGGGGAGCGGCATATCAGTGGTGGAGGGCCTACGAGCTGAGTAGTCCGGACGAGGCAGCCTCACTCACTTGGACTCAGTTTTCAGAGATGTTCCTGCGAGAGTATGTCCCTCAGAGCCTCAGGGATACTTGGCGCGCGGAGTTCGAGCAGTTGCGCCAAGTTACTATGACGGTGTCGCAGTATTCATCCCGTTTCAGTTAGTTAGCTCGGAATGAACCAGCCTTGGTTGCCGCAGTCAGAGAGAGTGTTCGCCGCTTCATTGAGGGACTTCACCCTAGTATTTGAACTAGTATGGCCAGAGATTTGGAGATGGATATCACTTATCAGCACGCAGTGAGTATTGCCAGGAGAGTAGAGGGCATGTTTAACCGGGACCGAGAGGAGAGAGAGGCCAAGAGGTCTCGAGAGACTGGACATTTCTCAGGAGCTCGTGAACCACCAGCACGTTACAGTAGGGGCTTTGTGGGTCGCCCTGTTCATTCAGCCCTTCCAGCAGCCAGCGGTATTCCAACTCCCTCTAGACCTCAGAAGTCCTATTATGCACCGCCAGTATCCAGTGTGCCTCTAGTTCGAGGTGCTATTACTGACCAACCCAGCAGGCCAGCTCCTATTCAGTCTCAGTCGCAGCGTCCTCCGAGGGGTTATTTTAAGTGTGGTGACACTCGTCACATTATTAGAGATTGCCCCAGGGCCAAGAGGGGTGCACCTCCACAGTCTTATCAGCCTTCACGTGCTCCGTCGGGTCCTCCGGCTATTCTTCCAGCCCCAGCTGGCACTCCACCTCCTTAGTCAACTCAAGGTGGAGGTCGGGAGGTAGAAGTCGACCTAGAGGGGGAGGCCAGGACAGATAATATGCCCTTACAGCCCGTTCCGAGGCCGTTGCTTCAGACTCAGTCATCACAGGTATTGTCCCTGTCTTCCATAGGGATGCATCAGTATTATTTGACCCAGGATTTACGTATTCATATGTGTCCTCTTATTTTTCTCCACATTTGGGGATTTCTCGGGATTATTTGAGTTCCCCTATTTATGTATCTATTCCTGTGGGAGACTCTCTAATTGTGGACCGCGTATATCGGTCGTGTTTGATTACTCTTAGTGGTTTTGAGACCAGGGCTGATTTATTATTGCTCAGCATGATAGATTTTGATGTTATATTGGACATGGACTACTTGTCTCCCCATTATGTTGTTCTTGATTGTCACGCTAAGACCGTGACATTGGACATACCACGATTGCCGAGATTAGAGTGGAGAGGTACCTTAGAGTACTCCCCGTAGGGTCATTTCTTTCCTTAAAGCTCAGCGAACGGTTGAAAAAGGGTGTGATGCATATTTGGCCTATGTGAGAGATGTCAGTGTTTATACCCTTCCACTTGAGTCAGTCCCAGTAGTGAGGGACTTTCCTCATGTATTCCCAACTGATCTTTCGCGTATGCCGCCCGACAGAGATATTGATTTCGGCATTGATGTGTTGTCGGGCACTCAGCCCATTTCTATTCCTCCTTACCGTATGGCCCCTCCTGAGTTGAAGGATTTGAAGGAGCAGTAATAGGAGTTGCTTGATAAGGGTTTCATCATGCCTAGTGTATCACCTTGGGGTGCTCCAGTGCTATTTGTGAAGAAAAAGGATGGCTCTATGCGTGTGTGTATTTATTATCGGCAGCTGAACAAGGTTACAGTGAAGAACAATTATCATTTGCCTCGCATTGATGATTTATTCGACCAGCTACAAGGTTCCAGAGTATTATCCAAGATTGACCTGCGATCTGGCTATCATAGCTAAAGATTCGGGAGCCATACATCCCGAAGACTGCCTTCAGGACCAGATATGGTCACTATGAGTTTCTTGCCATGTCATTTGGGCTGACCAATGCCCCAGCAGCTTTTATGCATTTGATGCACAGTGTGTTCCGGCCTTATCTTGATTCCTTCTTCATTGTGTTTATTGACGACATCTTGGTGTATTCCCGATCACGGGAAGATCATGAGCAGCACTTGAGGACCGTGCTTCAGACTTTGAGGGAGAAGAGATTGTATGTAAAATTCTCTAAATGTGAGTTCTGGCTTAATTTAGTGGCATTCTTGGTCCACATAGTGTCTTGTGATAGGATCAAGGTAGATCCGAAGAAGGTGGAGGCGGTGCAAAGTTGGCCTAGACCGTCATCAGCTACGGAGATCCGCAGTTTCCTTGGGTTGGAAGGGTATTACCGTCACTTTGTAGAGGGTTTTTCATCCATTGCAGCAGCTATGACCAGACTGACCTAGAAGGGTGCTCCTTTCAGGTTGACCGAGTAGTGTGAGGAGAGATTTCAGAGGCTCAAGACAGCTTTGACTACGGCCCCAGTATTAATGTTGTCTACGGGTTCGGGGTCCTAAACTGTCTATTGCGATGCCTCGAGGATTGGCCTTGGGGAAGTATTGATGCAGGATGGTAGGGTGATTGCCTACGCGTCCAGGCAGTTGAAGGTGCATGAGAAGAATTATCTGGTTCATGACCTCGAGTTAGCAGCTATTGTTCACGCCCTGAAGATCTGGCGTCATTGTTTGTACGGTGTTCCCGGTGAGATTTACACTGACCACCAGAGTTTGCAGCACTTGTTCAGGCAGAAGGACCTTAATCTACTTCAGCGTAGGTGGTTGGAGCTACTTAAAGACTATGATATCACTATATTATACCACCCGAGGAAGGCCAATGTAGTGGCCGACGCCTTGAGTCGACGGGCGGAGAGTTTGGGAAGCTTGGCATATCTTCTAGCAGATGAGAGGCCTTTAGCCTTGGATGTTTAGTCTTTAGCCAGCCAGTTCGTGCGATTGGATATTTCAGAGCCTGGCCAGGTATTAGCTTGTGTGGTTTCTCGATCTTCTCTTTACGACCGCATCAAAGAGCTCCAGTATGATGGCTCTCACCTTCTGTTTCTTCAGGACAGGGTGCGGCGAGGCGATGTCAGAGATGTGTCTACAGATGATGATGGTGTGATGAGGATACAGGGGCGGATCTGTGTGCCCAATGTTGATGGGCTTCGGGAGTTGATTCTGGAGGAGTCCCATAGCTCGCGGTACTCCATCCATCTGGGTGCCACAAAGATGTACCAGGACCTGAGACAACAATATTGGTAGAGAAGGATGAAAAAGGACATAGCGGAATTTGTGGCCAAGTGTCTAAATTTTCAGCAAGTTAAATATGAACATCAGAGACTAGCAGCATTACATCAGCAGATTGAGCTCCCAGAGTAGAAGTGGGAGCGGATCACTATGGACGTTTTAGTTGGACTTCCACAGACTTTGAGGAAGTTCAATGCTATTTTGGTGATCGTGGATCGGCTGACCAAGTCAGCTAATTTTATTCCGGTGCTGACCACTTATTCTTCAGAGAGGTTGGCTGAGTTTTATATCAGAGAGATTGTCCGCCTTCATGGTATCCCAGTATCTATCATCCAGACATAGGTACGCAATTCACATCACGGTTCAGGAGAGTCATACAATAGGAGTTGGGCACCAGGGTGGAGCTGAACACAGCCTTTCACCCTCAGACAGACGGGCAGTCCGAGCGCACAATTCAAATTCTTGAGGATATGCTTCGTGTTTGTGTGATGGAGTTTGGAGGGTCATGGGACCAATACTTTCCACTTGCAGAGTTTGCTTATAATAACAGCTACCAGACCAGCATTCAGATGGCACTGTATGAGGCTTTGTATGGTAAACAGTGCCGGTCTCCAGTGGGGTGGTTTGAGCCGGGCGAGGCCCAATTGTTGGGTTACAGATTTGGTCCAGGATGACCTAGACAAGGTGAAAGTGATTCAGGAGGGACTTCGCACAGCTCAGTCAAAGCAGAAGAGTTATGCGGACCGGAAGGTTCGTGATTTGGCATTTATGGATGGTAACCGGGTTTTGCTTTGGGTATCGCCTATGAAGGGCATCATGAGGTTCGATAAGAAGTGCAAACTGAGTCCGAGATTCATTGGTCCTTTAGAGATATTGCGGCGTGTTGGGGAGGTTGCTTATGAGCTTGCCTTGCCTCCCAGCCTAGCAGGAGTTCATCCGGTATTCCACGTGTCTATGCTCTGGAATATCACGGCGATCTGTCCCATGTGTTGGACTTCGGTTCAGTCTAGTTGGACAAGGATCTATATTATGTTGTCAGTAGCAATTTTGGATAGGCAGGTCAGAAATCTCAGGTCGAAGAATATTGCATCAGTAAAGGTTCAGTGGAGGGATTAGTCGGTCGAGGAGGCGACTTGGGAGACCGAGCAGGATATGTGCAGCCAGTACCCTCATTTTTTCACCTCTTCAGGTATGTCTTTATACTCGTTCGAGGTCGAACGATTGTTTTAAGAGGGGGAGAATGTAACGACCCGGCCGGTCATTTTGAGAGTTAGAGCCCTGATCCCTTAATAACTGCTTCCCCACGTTTGTTTCTGCTTTTGGGACTTGCCGGAGTGATTAGCTATGAAATTCGGAGAGTTTTGGAACACTTAGTCCGTAATTTTGAGTTAAGCCTTAGAAATCAGATTGTGGGTGGAAACTGTGTGAAGATGGGTCCAGAATGGAATTTCGTCGACTCTGTTAGCTCCATTGAGTGATTTTGGGTTTGGGAGCGCGTCCAGAATATGGTTTCGAGGTCTGTAGTAGAGTTAGGCTTGAATTGGCGAAAGTTAGAATTTCGGCGATTTTGGCCGATAGGTGAAATTTTGATATCGGGCCCGGAATGGGATTCCGAAAGTAATTGTAGGTCTGTAGTTTCATTTGTGACCTGTGTGTCAAATTTCAGGTCATTTGGACTAGTTTTGGCGTGTTTTGGCATCGTTGTAGATTTTGGAAAAATTCTAAGTTTTTAGGCTTGAATCCATGTATAATTTGTGATTTTTGGTGTTATGTGATGTGGTTTGTAGGATCGACTAAGTTCGAATGAGGTATTAGGACTTGTTGGTGGGTTTGGTTGAGGTCCCGGGGGCCCCGGGGGTGTTTCGGATGCTCAGGGGTCATTTTAGCCTGGTATTGATTGTTGGTTTTCTGATGTGAGTGCAGCAGGCTTTTCTTCATCGTGATCGCGTGAGGGAGTCCGCAATCGCATAGGGAAATTTTAGGCCAGTCGGGAATTAATGCATCGCGATCGCATGAAAAGGGACGCGATCGCGTAGAGTAGGCAGCTTGGCCATCGCGTTCGCGTGGGCTAGGCCGTATTCGCGTAGAAGGAGTGAGGCAGCTGTGGAGTTGAGCTTTTTCTCTTCGCGGTCGCGTGAGCCCAGTCGCGTTCGCGTAGGGTCTGAGGAGTAGTGAATCGCATTCGCGTAGAGTAAAATTTTGAGGCACGAAACTTGTTCTTCGCGATCGCGATGTTTCTTCCGCGATCGCGATTAAGGAAAATCTGGGCAGAATAAAATGTGCAAAATCGAGGGTTGAACTCATTTTTCACAAATTGGACTTGAGAGCTCGGGATTTGGTGATTCTTGGAGGGATTTTCACCTGGGCAAATTGGGTAAGTAATTCCTACTCGGTTTGACTAACTTCCACGAATCTATGCTTAAATTCATCCTTTAATTTCGAATTTGGGGTGAAAATTTGGGAAAATTCGGATAAAATTCTTAAACCGAGTTTTTGAGTTTTTAGCAATATTTTGGTATTCGATTCGAGTGATTTTTGTATAGTTAGACTCGTGAGTGAATGGGTGTCCGAAATTTGTAACTTTTACCCGATTTTGAGACGTGGGCCCGGGGGACTTTTTCGGCGATTTCCCTAATTTCACGCTTTAGCTTCAAATTTGTTTATTAAACTAGTTTCTTGTGGTGATATTCACATCATGAAACTTATTTGAATAGATTCGGGCCATTCGGAGTTTGGTACTCGTGGCAATAACGTGATTCCAGGTTGAATTGAGCAGTCGAGGTAAGTGGCTTGCTTAATTTCGTGTTGGGAACTTCCCCCTTAGGATATGTGATGCTAAATGTTGTGTGGGCGACGTGTATGTGAGGTGACGAGTACGTACATGGGCCGTTATTTCAAAAAAATCTCATTTGTCCCTTACTAAAACATAAATTGTTTCTCTTCTATGAACTTGCTCTCATATGATGTATCGTTTAGTCTAGATTAGGAAAGCATGCTTACGTGCTTAATGGCCTACTATATTTTTGGTGTGCCATGCTTAGTTAAGCCCTTATTTGCCTTATCTGTGATTAGTATAAATTTTATAAATTCGATGTTATGCTTGTCATTCATCTTGCATAGCATATTTAAATTGGGACTACGGACGTAGTCTGGGAGATCCCTCTGTACTGCATATTTACTTTGGGACTACGGACGTATTTCGGGAGATCCCCATGTACTGCATATTTACTTTGGGACTACGGACGTATTTCGGGAATCCCCATGTACTGCATATTTACTTTGGAACTACAAACGTATTCCAGGAGATCCCCTCTGTACTGCATATTTATTTTGGGACTACAGACGTATTCCGGGAGATTTCCCTGCACTGCATAATTATTTGTGACTACAGGACAGTATCCCGGGAGATTCCGCTTTGTGATATATATATATATATATATATATATATATATATATATATTATGTTGAGCCTAGGACTTTCTTTACTGTAGAACTTGTATTGTTTTTCTTAAGCTGTCACCATATACATTACCTATCTTTGTACTGTTTTAAATTGATTTATATAGAAGTCGAGTAGATCCTTCACCTGACCTCGTCACTACTTCACTAGGGTTAGGCTTGGCACTTACTAGGTACCAAATGTGTACTCATGCCCTTTCCTGCACATGTTTTCGTATGCAGATCTAAGTACGAGCTATGAGCCTCGTGGTTAGTCGCTGCTGCTGATTCTAGGAGACCGCAAGGTATTTCTGCCGCGTCCGCAGAATCCTCCGAGTCTTCTTCCATTCTATCTTGTAGAGATGTTCTATGTACTTTCCAGTTTTTGTTAGATATATAGTAGTGTTAGAAGCTTGTGACTGTCTGTGACATTCCGGGTTTTGGGAAGTTATATTTTTGTATTAGCTGAGTGGGCAGTATGTCATTTATGTCATTGCCCTTATCCCCTTTATTGCTTGTGGTTTATTTAAATTTTTCCTTTATAGTAGGCTTACCTAGTCGTAGAGACTAAGTGTCGTCACGACACCTTCGGAGGGTAAATCGGGTCGTGACAAAAACATATGCACGATAACGATACTTTGCATATATAACTTACAAGAGTATTACTCTCGATTACTTCTAAGCTCGTGTCTTAACAATTTCTATGATACACTAATCTAATTTCTTAGTCAATCTCAAATTGAAGTTACATATCCACACTAAACATTTTCAAGTTACAAGTTCAGAGTCGCCTAAAGATTTAATTGAACTAAATAGGGCGGTAAGTTCCATTTGAATGCCATTAGAGAGTCAGTGACCTGCTAGCAGTTCCTCTTTAGAACTTCATAACATCAAATGAATGGAAATGAATGGAAGATGAAGAAAAAAGATCCCTAGTGAAGTCGATGAACAAATGTATGTGTGGGAGAGCGAGAGGAGAACTATTCGTAGAGACTGGATACCATAAGAGTGAAATTACGATCAGGACAAACATCAATCAAACCCTTTCCTCCCATTTATTATTTTTTTTAAAAGTAACAAAGAAAATGAAAAAAAATCTAACACTACTCAAATCTCATGCTATTTGGAAAAACATGCACCATGGAGTGTAGCCTCCACCACAGAGTAAGCAACCTTTAAATGTCATTTCAAATCAGATCTTGTTCCCCAAATAGAATTACAATTACTAAACTGCACATATGGTGACACATTAGCAAATCGATTAAGAGAATAAAGGCAGGTGCATTTAATCATAGAGTCAGGCCACCACTATTTTCTCACTTTGATGGCATGGACTTTCCTGAATCTATCTAGTCGGGTCATAATATATAAGATATTTGACATATTATTCATAAAATTTGATATCAAAACATATGCACGGTAACGATACTTTGCATATATAACTTACAAGAGTATTACTCTTGATTACTTCTAAACTAAGGTCTTAACAATTTCTATGATACATTGATCTGATTTTTCAGTGAATCTCAAATTAAAGATCAACATTAAGCATTTTCAAGTTACAAGTTCAAAGTCGCGTAAAGATTTAAATTGAACTAAAAAGGGCGGTAAGTTCTTTTCAAATGCCATTAGAGAGTCAGAGACCTGCAAGCATTTCATCTTTAGAACTTCATAACATCTAATGAATTGAAGATGGAAAAAAAAGATCCCTGGTGAAGTCGATGACCAAATTTGAGGGAGTGAGAGAGAGAGCAGAATTATTCATAGAGATTGGATGCCATAAGAGTGAAATTAGATCACCTTTCCTCCCATTGTTTTTGAAAAAAGTAACAAAGAAAATTTTAAAAAAAAATCTAACACTACTCAAATCTTATGCTATTTGAAAAAACTTGCAACATGAAGTGTAGCCTCCTCAACATACACAGAGTAAGCAACTTTAAATATCATTCCAATTCAGATCTTGTTCACCAAATAGAATTACAATTACTAAGATGCATCTCTTGGGACACATTAGCAAATAAATTAACATAATAAAGGTAGGTGCATTTAGTCATCGAGTCATACCACCACCACTATTTGCTCAATATGTTGGCCCAGACTATGTTGAAACTATCTAGCCGGGTCATAAAATATATTAATTTTGACACATCATTCATAAAATTTGAGATCAAAACATATACACGGTAACGATACTTTGCATATATAACATACAAGAGTATTACTCTCGAGTACTTCTAAGCTCGTGTCTTAACAATTGCTATGACACATCGATCTAATTTCTTAGTCAATCTCAAATTAAAGTTACATATCCACACTAAACATTTTCAAGATACAAGTTCAGAGTCGCCCAAAGATTTGAATTGAACTAAATAGGACGGTAAGTTCTTTTAAATGCCATTTGAGAGTCAGTGACCTGCTAGCAGTTCCTCTTTAGAACTTCATAACATCAAATGAATGGAAGATGAAGAAAAAAGATCTCTATTGAAGTCGATGAACAAATGTGTGTGTGGGAGAGCGAGAGGAGAACTATTCGTAGAGATTAGAAACCATAAAAGTGAAATTACAATGAGGACATTTCCTCCCATTTGTTGTTTTTAAAAAAAGTAACAAAGAAAATGAAAAAAAATCTACCACTACTCAAATCTCATGCTATTTGAAAAAACATGCACCATGGAGTGTAGCCTCCACAACATACACAAGTAAGCAACCTTTAAATGTCATTAAAAATCAGATCTTTTTCCCCAAATAGAATTACAATTATTAAATTGCACCTATGGTGACACATTAGCAAATTGATTAAGAGAATAAAGGCAGGTGCATTTAGTCATATAGTCGGACCACCACTATTTGCTCAATGCGTTGGCCCGAACTTTGTTGAATCTATCTAGTCGGGTCATAATATATAATATATTTGACATATTATTCTTGAGATCAAAACATATGCACGGTAATGATACTTTGCATATATAACTTACAAGAGTATTACTCTCGATTACTTATAAACTCATGTCTTAACAATTTCTATGATACATTGATCTAATTGCTGAGTGAATCTCAAATTGAAGTTATATATCCACACTAAGCATTTTTAAGTTACAAGTTCAGATTCGCTTAAAGATTTAAATTAAACTAAAAAGGGTGGTAAATTTTTTTCAAATGTCATTAGAGAGTCAGAGACCTGCAAGCATTTCATCTTTAGAACTTCATAACATCTATTGAATTGATGATGAAAAAAATCCCGGGTGAAGTTGATGACCAAATCTGAGAGAGAGAGAGAGAGAGAGAGAGAGAAAGACATAGAGAGAGAGAGAGAGCATAATTCTTCGTAGAAATTGGATGCCATTATAGTGAAATTACAATTAGGATAAACTTCAGTGAAACCCTTTCCTCCTATTAATTTTTTTTGAAAAATGTAACAAAGAAAATAAAATCAAAAATCACACACTACTCAAATCTCAAGCTATTTAAAAAAACATGCAACATGGAGTGTAGCCTCCACAACATACACAGAGTAAGCAACATTTAAATATCATTTCAATACAGATCTTGTTCCCCAAATAAAATTACAATTACTAAGTTGCACCTCTTGGGACACATTAGCAAATCGATTAAGAGAATAAATTCAAGTGCATTTAGTCATATAGTCGGACCACCACCACTATTTTTTCAATGTGCTGGCCTAGACTATGCTGAGTCTATCTAGTCGGGTCATAAAATATATCAACTTTGGCACATCATTCATAAAATTGGAGATCAAAACATATGCACGGTAACTATACCTTGCATATATAACTTGCAAGAGTATGACTCTTGATTACTTCTAAGCTCGTGTCTTAAAGAATTCCTATGATACATTGATCTAATTTCTAAGTCAATTTCAAATTTAAGTTACATATCCACACTAAACATTTTTAAGATACAAGTTCAAAGTGGCCTAAAATTTTAAATTGAACTAAATAGGGCGATAAGTTCTTTTCAAATGTCATTAGAGAGTAGCATTTCTTCTCTAGAACTTCATAACATCTAATGAATTGAAGATGAAGAAAAAAGATCCTTCATGAAATCGATGACCAAATCCGAGAGAGAGAGAGAGAGGAGAATTATTTTTAGAGATTAAATGCCAAAAGAGTGAAATTACAATCAGGACAAACTTCAATGAAACTCTTTCCGCCCATTTATTGCTTTTGAAAAAAGTAACAAAGAAAATAAAAAAAAACTAACATTACTCAAATCTCATGCTATTTGAAAAAACATGCAACATGAAGTGTATCCTCCAGAACATACACAAAGTAAGCAACCTTTAAATATCATTCCAATTCAGGTCTTGTTCCCCAAATAGAATTACAATTAATAAGGTGCACCTCTGGGACACATTAGCAAATCGATTAACAGAATACAGGCAGGTGCATTTAGTCATAAAGTCAGACCCAGACTATTCGCACAATGCGCTAGCCCGGACATTGTTGAATCTATCTAGTCGGGTCATATTATATAATAACTTTGGCATATGACTCATAAAATTTGATATCAAAACATATGCACGGTAACGATACTTTGCATATATAACTTACAAGAGTATTACTCTCGATTACTTCTACGCTCAGGTCTTAACAATTTCTATGATACATTGATCTAATTTTTGAGTGAATCTCAAATTAAAGTTACATATCCGCACTAAGCATTTTCAAGTTACAAGTTCAGAGTCGCCTAAAGATTTAAATTGAACTAAAAAGGGCGGTAAGTTCTTTTCAAATGTCATTAGGGAGTCCGAGACCTATAAGCGTTTCATTTTTAGAACTACATAACATCTAATGAATTGAAGATGGAAAAAAAATATCCCTGGTGAAGTCGATGACCAAATCTAAGAGAGAGAAAGAGAGATAGAGAGAGAGAGAGAGAGAAAGAGAGAGAGAGAGAGAGAGAGAGAGAGAGAGAGAGAGAGCAGAATTATTCGTAGAGATTGGATACCATAAGAGTGAAATTACAACCACCCTTTCCTCCCATTTATTGTTTTTGAAAAAAGTAACAAAGAAAATGAAAAAAAAATCGAACACTACTGAAATCTTATGTTATTTGGAAAAACTTGCAACACGAAGTGTAGCCTCCACAACATACACAGAATAAGCAACTTTAAATATCATTTCAATTCAGATCTTGTTCACCAAATAGAATTACAATTACTAAGTTGCACCTTTTGGGACACATTAGCAAATCGATTAACAGAATAAAGGCAGGTGCATTTAGTCAGAGAGTCAGATCACCACCACTATTTGCTCAATGTGCTGGCCCAGACTTTGTTGAATCTATCTAGTCGGGTCATAATATATAACTTTGGCATATTATTCATAGAATTTGAGATCAAAACATATGCACGGTAACAATACTTTGCATATATAACTTACAATAGTATTACTCTCGATTACTTCCAATCTCATGTTGAATAATTTCTATGATACATTGATCTAGTTTCTTAGTCAATCTCAAATTGAAGTTACATATCCACACTAAGCATTTTCAAGTTACTAGTTCAGAGTCGCCTAAATATTTAAATTGAACTAAATAAAGGGATAAATTCTTTTGAAATGCCATTAGAGTCAGAAACTTGCTAGCATTTCATCTTTAGAACTTCATAACATCCAATGAATTGAAGATGAAGAAAAAAGATCCATAATGAAGTCGATGACCAAATCTGAGTGGGAGAGAGAAGGAAGAATTATCCGTAGAGATCGGATGCCATAAGAGTAAAACTACAATCAGGACAAACTTCAGTGAAACCATTTCCTCCCATTTATTGTTTTTAAAAAAAGTAACAAAGAAAATAAAAAATAAAAAATCTAACACTTCTCAAATCTCATGCTATTAGAAAAAACTTGCAACATGGAGTGTAGCCTCCACCACATACACAGAGTAAGTAACCTTTAGATATCATTCCAATGCAGATCTTGTTCCCCAAATAGAATTATAATTAATAAGTTGCACCTTTGAGGACACATTAGCAAATCAATTAAGAAAATAAAGGCAGGTGCATTTAGTCATAGTGTCGGACCACCACTTGCTGACCCGGACTTCCCTGAATCTATCTAGTCGGGTCATAATATATAACAACTTTGGCATGTTATTCATAAAATTTGAGATCAAAACATATGCACGGTAACGATACTTTGCATATGTATCTTTCAAGAGTATTACTCTCGATTACTTCTAAGCTCATGTCTAACAATTTCTATGATATATTGATCTAATTTCTTAGTCAATCTCAAATTGAAGTTACATATCCACACTAAGCATTTTGAAGTTACAAGTTCAGAGTTGCCTAATGATTTAAATATAACTAAATAGGGCAGAAATTTCTTTTCAAATGCCATTAGAGAGTCAAAGACCTGCTGACATTTCATCTTTAGAACTTCATAACATCTAATGAATTGAAGATGAAGAAAAAAGATCCCTAGTGAAGTCGACGACCAAATCTGAGACGAAATCCTAGTACATATAATATCAACAGGAACCAAAGCATAATGACAACCAAGAGATGCTACAGCTCTCTCGATTGAATGTAGAAACATATCCTACAAGCTGAAACATCTTAGAAACTCAATCATGTTTCTGCTAAACCAACTCCAGAACATAGTAGTCGACACATACTAAGACTTGAGTAGGAAAAGGGACATGGACCATTGTTAGCTAGATATAAAACAACCATTGTCATATTGTTCATAGAAAAATTCCAGATTACTTGTACCCTTTAGGCGATCCCAATTAGCTTAGATCAAGTTTTGGTCATGATACTATCACTTAATTTGGGTTCAATGTTTGTTAGGTGTCTTTTAGCCTTGCTCGCACCTCAACTAATTCCACGAGATACTTATTACCTCCTACTAGCAACAAGTTCCAAGTAACTGTGTCCATTAAAGCTTGAAATTAAAAATGCGGAGAACTTCAAATGATAGAGAAACTAGTTTTTCAGAATAATTTTTTTTATAACCATGGTGTCTAGGTCAACATGCTCACGTAGGCATGTGCATCGGTCAAATCGGATCAGATTTAGGCATTGTCGGATTACTATTTCGGATTTCCTAAAATGTAATCCGCATTGGAATTGAATTAGACTCGGATCGACTCGGATTTTTGATGTTCGGGTCGTATAATTATATTGATTTCGGTTTGGATTGTGAGCCTTATTAGACCTTCAAAACAACGTGATCTTGAGCTTCTTAATTAGCAAAAAAAAAAATGTTATTGGCACACCAGACTGATAAACATAATAATTGCTGTGCATATCATCTGTATTTTTCAGATTACAAACATAGATAAATAATCTTAGCCAGTGCAAAAACATCATCAACATATAATCAATAGGTTGAACCATTGAAGTCCATAGTAGAAAACTTAATATTAATAGCTGCTTGCAGCCCATAACAGTTGCTGCCCATAATAGAAACCAGTGTCTAGCAGTACCGCAGAAGCACAGCAAATCAGCATAATGGATAGTTCCACCATTTAGCAGTACCCTAGGGCAGATTTTATATGTATATACATATATTATCGATTTCGGATTGGTTTGAAATTGTGCCAAACCGTATCCGAATGTACATCCGAAATTTTTAAATCCTGTTCCCATATCCGAACCATAAACCGAAATTCGACTTACCCGAATAGCGTAAATCAGTTCGAATTCTCGAATATATCCGAATTGTGTACACCCTAATTCCACGGGATACGTGTTACCTCCCACCATCAACAAGTATCAGGTAACTTTATCTACCAAGACTTAGACAACTAACTTTTTATAATATTGGATGACTAGCATAAATGGAGCGACATGGACAGTGAGAACCCATATTGCCGACTCCAATTTGCTTGTATTTGAGGCCTAGTTGTATTCACACACTTTAGCAGGGCCAGCTTCTATTTCGAACTATAAGGTGGATAATCATGCCTGAAAATCCCATTTGTAACTTACTTGGATAAGGTAGATGATGATGGCAGGATCTGTCTTTTTGCTAAAAAACTTCTGACATAAGTGACTCTTATTCTTCTCAGATGCACGAAAAATAAATAATAATGGTATATGCATGATCGATATAGTTGTGTACCGCTAGAGCAGTACTGAAAGTTAACAAGATTTAGTCCTTTGTTTTCCATCTCTCAATTACAACCTGTAATTGCTGAGTTCTCCGCCTAACCTGTAAAACAAAGATTTTCAGTAAGTTGGCACCAATTAGGCATTCAACTGCACTCAAGAGAAAAACATGTAATTGTATAATCCTAACCTAAAGCAAGTAATCTCTATAACTTTGCTGCTTACTTCTGCATGCTCTTTCACAAGTTGATGCATTCAAAAGTTCAAACAGTAGCTGAAATAATTACATCGTATTACATACTTCATCTTAGTCATTTATGTAGAGAAAATGTAATCAACATTTTTTGTTGAAGATTTAGAAGTTGCCTTCTCTCCTTCCCTCTAATGGCCCCCCACCAGCAATCCCCAGGAAGTGGAAAAGAATGAAATTGTTAAAAGTGGTGTTGATATTTGGGAAAACGTTCAGACTTGCCCCTGTCGTTTGTGATTTGATCTAAATATATCCTTTGTTTCGGCTCATTATGCCCGTCACCAATGGCCCTCCAAGATGGGCTAACGGGGTTGATTTGACATTGATAGTTTACCACATTGGAGTCCACGTGGCTTCCACATAGGCAAGATTTACAAAACCCATATCTTTTCTTCCTCCCCCACTTCCTCCCTTCCCTCTCCAGCCCTTCTTCAACCACCAGCTACCATTAATAAACATAGGGATGATCATTGATCAAACACAAACAATAGCTCATAAGGTGAGGGTTGTCCAGACAATATTAATGAGACCACCAATCCCTTAAAGCACTACTGCGGGACTCTTCACATCACTCCTCATGCCCAAGGCTGGACATGTGGAGCGTGGGCAATTTAATATGGGGGCTCAACATTAGGAAACAAGAATTTGGATCGATCATGCTCTGATACCATGTTAAAGAAATGGATTTTGGACTTAACTGAACCTCAAAAGCTAGCTCATAACGTGAGGATTGCCCAAGTCATATTAAGGAGATCACACATCCCTTAAAGCACCGATGTGGAACTCTTCACAATCATCATCCACCCCTTCCATCTCTTCTTCACCAAGATACACTGCCACAATTATTAACACCAGCATCCTCCTTCTCCTTACTAGTTACTACCACACCACTACCGCCTCCAATAACACGCAAAAATAAATACCTCAATGAATGCCCAAACAAAAGGTTCTACCAAAAACATCCATTGCATAAAGATACCATCTTTTTTTAATTAAAGGTGGTGCCCGGACCAGCTTACGCACATCTCGACTAATTCCACAGGGTACCTGCTACCTCCCACCCATCACAAGTTCGAAATTCTATCCACCAAGACTTAGTCATATGGGAGAAATACTATATCACAAAAAATTAAAGTAAAATAAAATAAATTGGTAGAAGAACCCAAAGATCTGTCTCTCAGCATGAAATTACATTAGCAAAAGGGTGTCGTATCCACCTCTCACTATGAAATCTATCCACATCAAAGAAAGGGGGTCAAATCCATCAATTTATGTAGGGATCTCTTAATAAGAATTTGATGGTTGATTTTGTGGTGCATGAATCCTGGTTTCTATTTTCACAACGAGCTCCTATAATTGTTGGGTTTTTTATAGATGTAGATGAACGAAAAAATAGAATTGGTAGACGTATCTTGTGAACGGGTGTGGAGGAGTAAGGATTGCAGAATAACGTGAGGATCATGGTTTTTGGTGGTGTTTGTTGAAGGGAGTAGGAGAGGTGATGATGATAGAGGAGGAAGACGAAGAAGGGTTAGTGGTGATGGAGGGGGGAGGAAATGGCGGTAGCGGTGGTAGCAATGGTAAAAAGGGGGAGGGAAGAGGAGGGGTAGGAGAGGGGAGGGTAGTGGGAAAAGGGGATAAATGGAAATTGTTTTCACCTTGTCAAATTATTCCCACATGGAAGTCATGTGGTATGTCACATCAGATCCATGTCAATATAGTGACAGGCACATAAATGACCCCGTCTTTAACTTGAGGGAATCTATGAGCTGATGGCTAAAAGAGCATATTCAACCCAAATGGAAAAAGATAGGGGCAAATTTTGACTTTTTCCCCTTGATATTTTTCATATCAGATCGTTAGAGTAATTAGATTGCACTAAATGTTATTATCTTATACACTTACGAGAACATCCTAACATGATTGCTATGTTGCACAAACACTTGGAAACAGTAGTCACACCCGTGTCGGATCCTCCAAAAATACACTAATTTTGGAGGATCCGAAATGCACCGGGCAACATTTTTGGAAAGTCCAAGCACCATAGTATAATTGTTTGCAAAATATCAAGTAGACCTCGCAACATCTCCTTAATACCATCTGAAAGCAGTTATCTTTAGTCGATCTTGCGCATTGCTACAACTCAGAACATTAATACTAATGAATCAGATTACTGAAGGCTCAGGCTTATTTCAAAGGAACTTGTTATGAATGGAGAGAGACTAAAGTAATAGACCTTGGCACATTTTGCAAGAAAGGTTGCTAACTGACAATCCAATTCAGTTAGAATCATCTTTCCTTTATTTGGATATTTAATATTTTGCAACCCAGTCGGATATGGTCCAATCACTGTACAGATTTCTGCCATTGGGAAATAAATGCAATTAAGTAGTTTAAAAGATCAGATTACATGTTTTCCTATCCTCAAAAGCAAAAGAATATTCTCTTTCAGCACTATTTACCTCGATGGTTGAAATCTGAAGGAAAACAAATTATATAACTTGTAGAGAAATCACGGGGGAGGAAGTGTCTCAAAAGACTTACAATCTCACGGGATCCACAAATTCTTACCAAAAAGTAGAATACAGTGCAAGAAAAAAGTTCTATGCAGGCAATACCATCTAGTTGGGATTAAGGCTATACACTTTTATTAGGTCCAAGGTTTCATAGAAATTCTTTGTATCTGTTTAGAGATTTGTGTGTTCGTTGAAAATATAGAGAATCTCTAGTGTTAAAGAACCCCAAATTATTAAATACATAAATCAAGTCCAAATGGAACTTAATTGTAAGAAATTATACGGCCGACTCCTACTAGCGCGGGTTTGAGGCGGCATTGTTCACTTCTTGTTGCAAGATCCTTTGCAAATAAGGTTAAAAACACATATTTTAACTTGTAACGGAAATACTCAGGGTTTGAATCAGGAGTGTACTAATTAATACTTTCTTTTTGTGGTGAAGAACTGTCAACTAAATAGAAGCTATATACAAGTTCATAACTAACAAGAACAAATATATTGCATAGCATACCTCAACTCGCGGTTTTTTCCCTCGAAGCAGAGCATCAACACTTCTTTCAGTCTGTATTTTGTTCCAGAAAAAGAAAAAAAGCTATTAGGATTTGAAGGATGTGGCCTAGTGGTCAATGAACTGGGAAGAGAACCATGAGGTTTCAGGTTCAAATCCCAAGGAAGGAAAAAAAACACTAGGTGATTTCTTCCCATCTGCATAAACTTTGGCGAGCAGAGTTACCTGGTACCTATGCTGGTGGAGGTAGCAGGTACCTGGTAGAGTAGTGGAGGTGTGTACAGGTTGGCCCAGACACCACCATCATAAAAGAGAACTCGAATAGTCGCCAGAAAGATTACAATGGATAAAGTTATGGCATATAAGTCATAGATTTCCTCTCACCCCTAGCAGTGAAAGAACCTATATTACTCTTTGACAATAAACTAGTATGCAAGAAGAACAAACAAGGGGATCAAAGAGGGTTATCAACAAAAAGAAAAACAAGGGGATCAAAGAGGAGGGAAATATGTGTCGACATGTCAATACGGAGGCATTGCTGTCTAGCATGTGATGTTTTCTATATGAAAAAAACTATTGCCTCATATTGGTGACTAACCCGGTGCAGAACCCAGGAGTGTCTCTCCCTTATTTCAATCAAAAAGGGAAAAGGCGATGGAGCTTTCCTCTCAAGAACACTTTTACTGCAGTTCCTGATTCGTGCTTCCTGATCACTTAGAGTCACTGTTACTACTCCTCCAATCTGTAAGATTTGACAATTGAAGAGATCAGAAAGGAAGCGTGTTCACTTACATAAGTATGAAGTGAAATTCTGTGAAGACACACAGAATGTAGAGAAAATACTAAGGCAAACAAGAAAAGATCTAGGTTGAGTGCTAAATCTGTAGTCATTCCAAGCTCCAATATCCTTTTGCTTTTAAACAGAAGAAAACAAACAACTATATCCTAATAAACTATAGGAAGTCAAGAAAATACAGAAGTTTGAAATCCAATATTAGACCCCCACCCACCCACCCAAAAAAAAAAGGCCAAAACCCAATACTAGATCAAGAAATTGTAAATGTTTAGTTCTACTATGTTTGTACACGATTTGGCCGTGAGCGTGAGATCTGCATTGGATTTGGTCAACCTTACTAATTAGGTACTTCGACTACACCTATGGCAAAGAAATATAAGTTGATTTGCTATGTGGTTTGACTTCAGGTGTATGTCATATATGTACATATTCACACAAAGTATTAGAGCACCTTGCTATTATACGAAATAACTTATGAATAAAGGGTAAGTACTTGCAAAGAATTTAATTATACTAGCTTTTTTTTAATAACTTCAATTCCAATCCTAAGATTTAGGTGATGACAAATCTGACTTCTAGATACGCACCTTTGTCGAGTTCCCATACCCATATCCGTGCAACAAAGGCTATCTACATCTTTATACCAATCCTAAAACTACATAAATCACTTATATTTCCTACAAATTTCTGATGCTCAGGAAAATCAATAAAAGAAATGAGAAGGGCAAATATAAATTCGCTATATATTCCCATCATCCAAACCAGTAATTTTCCATTCAAGTCTAACTACCTAAAGTAAAGAAGAAATTTCCGATTATTAAACTAATCTAAACAAAAGAAGAGGGGCAAAAAACTTTTACCATAAAAAAAGGGACAAAAACAGTGCCCTTTCGTCAGAGATAGGACTGTGTAGAATATTAAGAAACACTAAGTCTGCACGGTATACTGAAAGGATTTCCATGTTCAACTAGATAATTGACAACTATAATTAAAAGGACTGATGTGACCACCACGGCCCCCTAACCTTCTAACGCTCAACTTAGAAGAACCAGCTAAAAAAGGAATCCCAGTGCCTTGAAAGTGGAGGCTGAGAAGAAATACACTTTTATCAACCATCTTTCAGATGCATTTAAGAATGACATTGCAATGTCCCAGAAGCAGAAATGAGGATTAACGATATAGCGACCTGTCATCAGCTTCGTTTGTGTTTCACCTAATGGAATGAAGGAGAATAAGTAACAGAAACTTCAATAACAGAGAGCTTGATATAAATAGGAAAAGAAACTGATTAATTGATATTAGAGCAAAGCACATGGAGTTAGTTAAATAGGCAATAAAAAAAATAAACGGCTGGAGATGGAATTCATCACCCCCACCTAACAACCCTAAGAAAGTAAAACAAGAAAAGGAAAACTAAGTAATGCTAAGTTCGATGACCACTTAGGATGACGAAAGCCCCACAGAAATCCTGAGAAGTATCTGCTTAAAGACCGAAGTATGTATGCCTGAATGAAGAGCTACACAAGTAACTCTTTTTTCCGTTCAGACGGTTGTAGTTAGGGGGATAAGAAACCATTTTGTAAGTGGGAAAAAGATTTGTACCCCTATAGGGCTCTGAGAATATCAACTAAGTAATAAACCAGAATTTTGGAGATTTAGTAGAGAGGAAAGCAAGCATTGAACGAAGTCAATGAATGTAAATTTAGGTGGTTTTATGGGGACTGGATTTCAATTGAAGCTGGAGAACCTTATGGCCGCAGCTTGTGAAGCGGATAAGACAAGTATTAGATAATATCTACCTGCCATTCAGTTTAAGGCTGGAGATGGTAGGAGGACGATTTTGCGGAAGATTAATGGAGCAAGGGACTCTTAACAACATGTACCCAGTTCATACCCTAGTTTCTAAGCAGCATATCACAGTCCAGGCCTCTTTGTGAATTAAACTAATGAATTATTTTAAATCCCGCATTAACAAGAACAAAATATTGAAATTTCTTTTTTCCAATTCATGCACTTGTCTAATTGGAGACTTGAAGTACTGGATCCTTCGGTGTTGAGAGCTGCTGACAGTTGCATCCGTTAACTAAAGTCATTTTTTTCCGGCCCCTTATAGATCTGGCAACTGCGAACTCCCTTGGAGAATGATACAGAGAAAAGCATATGTTCTAACAGAGCTTCCCTTTTTTGCTTCAGAAGCTACATGGTAATCTCTATTGACAGGTGACAGCATCCATAAGAAGAGAAGGATCCATGTGAATAGGTGTCGTCTCTGTAAGAAGGCACAGGCGAAAGACAATAATATTTTGTGGTATTTTAATTGTGCTTCTGCTTGTAAGCACCTGATGTTCATTCTTGGGTCGTCAATTGGGTGAGCCATCATCAGTTAAAGAGTTTCAGATTTTCAATGGATGGTTACTATATCCCATTTTTCTTAATTGGTAGCTCATTGGTTCGTAACGCAGCACCNCCCCCCCCCCCCCCCCCCGTGCCTTGTCTAATGGAATACTCTAACTACATTTGTCAAAGGAAAAAAACACACAAAATCTGTCCCTTTTTTTTTCTTTGGATAACTGAGAGATCCCGGAGGGCCATTGGCACAAGGCTGAAACTCCATCGGTAATAGACTCCCTCTATCCTTCTCCACTTAAATACCAGGATTTTGTCTGCACAAGGTTCGAACCCATGACATGTGCCTAACCCAGATATAACATGTTATGCTCTTACCACCTAAGTTGCACGGACTCTTCATTTTTTATGCCGAACCCGTCTCGACACGACACTGGGACAGGTGCGGGTGAGGGATACGTTTGGGATTCAATCAACCAACTCCGGAAACTTTGACCGGAGTAACAACAACAACAACACACGCAGTTTAATCCCAACATGTGGGGTCTGGGGAGGGTAGTCTGAACGCAGACCTTACCCCTACCTAGTGCAGGTAGAGAGGTTGTTTCTAATAGACCCTCGGCTCAAGAAGGGCCCAAAAAAAAAACATACCGTAATAAAGGGTAAATAGTATCCAATAATAGCAACAGGGAATACAATACCTGAGACGAACAAAACTACATACCATAATAAAAATCTAAGAATATGAAGGAAAATGCATGCTACTAAGCCTATCGGTGAACACTATAAACTACCTACAAACCTTCTACCTTAATCCTCGACCCCCACACCCTCCTATCAAATGTCACGTCCTCAGTGAGCTGAAGCAGCGCCATATCCTGCCTAATCACTTCTCCCCAGTACTTCTTAGGCCTACCTCGACCCCTTCTCACACTCTCCATTGCCAACCTCTCACACCTCCTGACAGGGGCATCAATGCTTCTTCTCCTAACATGTCCGAACCATCTCAGCCGCGACCCCCGCATCTTGTCCTCCACGGAGGCTACTCCCACTATCTCGCTCGGTGCACCCACACATCCATCTCAACATCCTCGTCTCTGCTACTCTCATCTTCTGCACGTGGGAGTTCTTGACTGGCCAACACTCAGCCCTATACAGCATAGCGGGTCGAACCACCACTCGATAAAACTTACCCCTAAGTCTTAACGGCACATTCCTATCAAATAGAACACCGGAAGCGAGCCTCCACTTCATCCACCCCGCTCCTATGTGATGTGTGACATATTCGTCAATCTCCCCATTACCCTGGATAATAGACCCGAGATACTTAAAACTCGCTCTCTTGGGGATAACTTGAGCATCAAGCTTAACCTTTACGTCTCCATCATGGGTCTCACTGAATTTGCACTCCAAGTATTCTGTCTTGGTTCTACTCAGTTTGAAACCTTTAGACTCCAAGATCTGTCTCCAAACCTCCAACCTCGCGTTAACTCCGCTACGAGTCTTGTCAATCAACACGGTATCATCGGCAAATAGCATGCACCAAGGCACCTCCCCTTGGATGTGACACGACAGTACATCTATCGCCAAGGCAAACAAAAATGGGCTAAGAGTCGATCCCTGGTGCAACCCCATCACCACAGGGAAATGGTCTGAGTCACCACCCACAGTCCTCACCCGAGTCTTAGCATCATCATACATATCCTTAATCACCCTAATGTACGCTACCGGAACGCCGTTAACCTCCAAACACCTCCACAGGACCTCCCTCGGAACTTTATCGTATGCCTTCTCAAGGTCAATAAACACCATATGCAAATCCTTCTTCCTTTCCCTGTACTGCTCCACTAATCTCCTTACCAGATGAATCGCTTCCGTAGTCGAACGCCCCGGCATAAATCCAAACTGATTCTCGGAAATAGATATGCACCTCCTCACCCTGGCCTCCACCACTCTCTTCCGAACCTTCATGGTGTGACTCAATAACTTGATACCCCTATAATTAGGGGTGGGCATTCGGTACTTCAGTTCGGTATTAAGAATTTCGGTTCGGTATTTCGGTATTCGGTTTATCAATTGTGTATACCAAATACCGTACCAAAATATTTCGGTACGGTTCGATATTTCTTATTTTGGTTCGGTACGGTTTCGATACGGTTTTGGTTTAAACCAAATCTAATAATCTATGTTACGAGACTTCTGCTTATTCAAATCTGTAGCTCTTCGACTTTACCAATACAGCTAGTATTATTTACTAGCATTTGACTGAAAATGGAGGCAATGCAAGGGAAGCATCTTATAATACCGAAAAGCAACAGCTCCTTTGATGCCTCGAGTATAAAGCATACTTTATCATTTACGTGCACCTAGAAATTGTGGCATGGTCAGTGAATTTGTTTGTTAAATGGTCTTTATCGAAATGAATGTTAGCTAAATATTCAAATTGAAATAGAAGTAACTATCTTACTTTTTAATTTTAAGTCTGCAAAATAAGTCATCGAAAAGGAAACCTTTTCTATTGATTCTAAAAACTTTTCTACTTAGAGTTTAAGATATCAATTTCACTTTTTTTGTTATATTAATAGTAATACCAAAAATATTAAATTAATAGGGGTTTTGGACTTTTGGGTTGTGGGTTTAAGGTTATTGGGCTAAAAAATAAAAACATAGTTGGGCTTGGACTAAACTATTTCGGTATTTCGGTATACCGAAATACTGAATATCAAAAATCCAATACCGTATACCGAACCGAATTACCGAAATACCGAAATTTCTGTACCGAAATACCGAAAAAACTGAAACTTAAATACCAAATTAATTCGGTTCGGCTCTGTTCGGTTCGGTTCGGAATTCGATTTTTCGGATTTTGTGCCCACCCCTACCTATAATTGTGTCGGACCCCAACACCCGTATCCATACTTGGATCCACACCCCCGAATGATAAAATTTAGATTTTGCCGAATCCGGCTCTCTAATCCGTACCCCTCGAATCTTAAAATTTAGATTTTGCCGAATCTAACTCTCGGATCCATACCCATATCAAATACCCACACCGGAGTCCAAGCAACTTAGTTTACCACTAGACTAAAGCCCTGGGGGCTACACACAAAAACTATTAGTTGAAATAGAAAAGTTTAATACTGAACCTAAACGACTGAAAAACTTCTTAGATCGCCTCTTTAAATCAAAGAGATACAAAAGTAATATACTTGCTTACCATAAGGCAACAAAAAATAGATACGAGAAGATGCTTTAAGGATATTCAAATGATGCTGATATGGATTGTTGTGTAGGACAGTAAAACAGAGAAGATTGCTTCTTTTATTAAGGAAGTCATAAGGAGTTCCACACATACCAGATCACACAGAGTAGGATTCTTAATTATATTCTCAAGCTGCTCGCCATGAGCTGTACCAATAAGCATAACGCCTCTCTCAGCAATTGTACGGCAAGCATGAACTTCAGCTTCAGTGCCAATCTCATCTATAATGATCACCTCAGGCATGTGATTCTCCACAGCCTCGATCATAACTTGATGCTGCATCGACGGGTCTGGAACCTGCAATCTTCTTGCCCCTCCTATTGCAGGGTGGGGAATATCCCCATCACCTCCTATTTCATTGCTTGTGTCAACAATAACCTGTCACAATGATCTCTAAGATGTAAAAATTTCTTTCAGTAGCAGCACAATAAGCAAAACAGTAAATTAGATTTGAGAAATAAACCAGGAAAGCGAAACCATAAAGCCAATTGCAATGGTTAGTTAACAAACCACTCTTTTATGAAGTTCATCTGACAAGACACGAGATATCTCTCGCACAACTGTAGTTTTACCAACACCAGGTCTGTTAAAATCAAGAGAGAAAATCAGAGAGAGACAGAATAATATTTACAGGATAGCAAGGTCTACTCAACTGTGATGAAGCCTTGTGTTTATCAGCTTAGTAGGACAACTTAGAAAAGACCAAAGCCACGAGCAAGTTCAATAGTTCAGTTGAGCTCATATTAGGAACCAGTTATCCAGAATCGTGAGGAAAAGATTTACTGGCATCATGGTTGATATTATGCCAAAAAAAAAATAGTGATAGGGAAAGAAAGAATATTGTATGCATCACGGTTGATATTGTTCCAAACATAACTTTATCTCCTAGGTTAGACCAAAGCTACCAACGAGTACAAGCTAACTCATTATCTCGAATCAGATAGGCCAGAAGGTAAGCTGCTTGGCTTCAACTAATTGCCTTAGCCAGTTCACATTCAATGACAACTTTCCAGGCCTCCAAAAAGCAATAGCAGCTGAACTGCTTAAAATATCAGACCATGCACTTGCTAAATCCATTTGATACCTAACTCATCTGGTTAACCTTGGAAATTGTGGCCACTTAAATTGCAGTTTTATTCAGTATGTTGAAATGCATGAAAATCTGGCAGTGCTAGAGAGGGACGCAATTATTAGCTAATTTAGGAATGCAACATACCCTCTCATGTGAACACATGGAAATCCTTTTGATATTGGTGGCAATAAGAATGAACTTAGGACCACTGCCTGCTCTAATAGCTAGTGTTTTTAAAAAAGCGAAAGTGCAATAAAGCCACAAGGTCCGTGGTGCATGAAGCAAAAAGTGAGAAGTGACATGCTTCTTCAAAATGAAATGCACTTCTTCAAAGTGAAGAGCACAGTTTATGAAGAATAAAAAAATACTAAACATATATGAATTTAGTGCTATAATAGTAAAACTTTCATGATATAGCTAATTTTAACCCAACTCCTCAAAGTTGAGATCAAACAAATTGACGGTTTCTCATAGGGATCACTTTGTGCGCCGTTGTTTGAAGTGCACAGTTATCTTACGCCCATGAAGCGACGACCCTTCGCTTCATATTGCCAACGTTTTAAAAGCAACTAAGTGATGGCTTTCAATGACATTGCTGATACCATGTTAAAATGTGCTACCACCACAAATAAAAACTCCACTTGTTAGAGAATGGAAATAATTATTTATTAATTTATTTTAGGTCAACAACAGATGTTAAAGACATAGTTAAAAAAATAAAAGTGTGTCCAATCTAACACTTAAACTTTTAGATGATGTGGCTACCCAATTCAACAAGGTATCCGACAAAAGTCTCGCCTACAAGTTTCACTGCTATACATTATCAAAAAGAAATTCCAATTTTTTGCCCATGAAAAAGGATCGCCCCACATGAGTGGGCTTGTCGAAAACACAATTAAATAAATAAAAGTTTTCCTTGTAATAGCTTAAGGTTTTAGGTGGAGTGATCAAATAATCAAATAGGGGAAGAGAAGCAACAGTAGGTATTGACATCCATAATAGATGGATCTTTTAGGTAAAAACACAGAGATTATAAGGACAATGATAACGTACATGGCGCAGTCCGGATTTCAAACCCATAAACAAACAATTTGACTATAAGAGTTTTATGAGAACCATTATAACTCACAAATCTTCCTGTGATATTTAGAGATGACCATTTTGCTTCTGAGGTAGCACATTATGCTCACTTACCGTCCAACAAACAAAATGCTCTCACCAAAATCAAGCAAATCCCGCACCATGTCAATCTGTCCCCTGGCCCTGCCGACTCGGCAAGTCAAACCAATGACTTCCCCCTTCCTATTCCTAATTACAGAAATGCGATGCAAAGTACCCTCAATGCCAGCTCTATTATCTCCTCCAAATTGTCCAATTGACTTGAGGACACATTGTATTTCTTCCACAGAGACCTGATTAAAAGAAGAAACATATATAACTAAGCTCTTCTATAATCTTCTAGCATCCAGTCTTTACTTTTTGTGTTCCTTCAGCAAAAGACGAATAAGAGTCGATATTTAGACATAACTAAGCTCTTCTGATAATCTTTTAGTGTTCAATTGTTGTTTTGTATTTCCTTCAGACAAAGACATTTTAGAGTCACTCTAATACATTCATCAGATAAACAATTCAGCATTAAGGTTCCTTTTCCTTTTCACTTCCTAGTATCTACAATGTGCTTCCAGTGTTCCTAAGCAAGAAGTGCACTAGTCATCATCATGACAAGAAATGCTTCGATATTTTCAATACCTTTAGTGTTTACCTCAGTGTTTCGGAGGTATCGCCTACCAGAGTCATCTGTGTAGTGTGCTTGCGGCAAACAGCCCAAATCTAATATCACCTATAAACATTGCATAACAATTATCATGCAAAATAAATTATAGATAAACTACGTCATAATAAGAAGCTTATTCCGTCAAATCTTGAAAAGCATATCTTCTGAAACTTGTTAGTGGTAAGCAGATCAATCTAGTCAGATTACAAAGATGATAATTTGCAGAACACGGATCATATTTTTCAGAAAGGGACCTCCTTGACACCAGAATATCAGCAAAAGATACCATCTTTTGTAGGCGCAGTTAAGTTGCTACTTGCTAGCATGGTTAAACTATATCGCTAACAAATCAAGATCAATTCATTGGCTAACGGTACGATTTAAGGCAAACCAATCACTTAATTTGCTATTCAAGAGATAAAGCGAGTCAAGCTAAAATCAACAAGGAGAAATCCGGATATTTCCTCCTTTTTCGAAGATATCCCAAGAGTCGTGAATAAGTAATACTGAGGATTATGATGGAGAAATTCCCATCATTAGAAATAGATACCTCGAGTAGTTGATCTTGGCTGGGGTCACACGAAAGTGTGTCCCTTAAGTCACTGGGCAGAATCTGCAAAAAGAAGAAAAAGAAAAAAATTTATTAAAGTTCATTTTGAGGCACGATATTCCATTACATAAAGCAAATATTTAGATAATACAACTGCACAAGAGATCAAAATCACAGTATGCTTAAGTGACCCTCCAACCCCAGCTATCCAGCCCTTTGTTTCGGAACAAATTACAAAAATTACAACGAACTATAAAAACCAATTTGCCACTGCAATGTACTTAGTCCTCTAAACCTGAAATATAAACAAGTAAACCATATTCCACACTAATAATTAAGGGAGGCAAGATGATCCTTGTGCGACAGTCACAAGTTTTAAATAGAGGTAAAAGTTCATTCTTTAACAAGCAATTACCTCATTTAATCAAGATATCCCATTTGAAGTAATCACTATCCCATATTCATGGTTTACTCCTAATCTCTATTTAGTTCCATTATTAACTTTCTCATAGGTTTTTGAGTGTTTGGTATCAGAAAAGTTCATTTTCTCATGAGGCTATATTTTCCGCGAAACAGCTCTGACAAATTTCACAGGAAAAACAGAAAAAACTCATGTAGGAGTCAAATTTTATCGTCAAACTAGTACGAGTAAGTAATGTGAATCAATAACACTAAACTTCAAATCCAACTAGTTGGTATATCTATGTAGATACCAATTCATGATCATATAGAATAATTTTGCATCAAAATTGAGAGTAGTAAAATGTATGGTTTCTCCCTCATTTCACTTCAAACTTTAAAATCTAGCAGACATTTCAAGTTTGCTTTTCTTTTTCCTTCTCTTTCTAGCATCTTTACGAAAGCGCATTCTCTCGAATTTAAGCCTAATTATGCAAACTCACATTTTTAATAACAAAAAAAAAAAAAAAAAAAAAACACAAAAGACAGAAGAAGCACCTGAAAGAGGGAATTCAAATCATCTTCAGAATGAGTATTACAAGATGAAAGGCGTGCTGAAGTAGCATAAACTACACATAATTTTCTTCCGGCACGAGAACGGTGGCTAAGCCATAGCTTAGCACGCATCAACGGTCGATAATGTGAAGAACTGAAGAAGCGAATTTTTTTCCTTTTTATGGCTGGACTAATGACGCTAGTGACTGCAGACATCAATAAGGTAGAGCCCATTTCGTCTAACAAGTTTCGACTAATTTCGCAGTTGCTCTTCACTCCATTAAATGCCGAGTTGTACGGAGTGTTGTATCTATTCTTTCTTTTTTGCAGGTAGAAGTTGAATTACTCCTCTATATATATATATATTATATAAGCGGTCTTATCCGAAGGTGAATTCTTGGCAAGTCTTATTCCACGCGTGTATAGTTTTTAGGCAAATGAATTACAGCCTTGTATGGGCACTCTATTTGGTCGTCCCCATTTAATTTATATTATTTTTTTTGAAAATTTAATTTATACGCACTTTTTAAATAATTTCAGTCATCTTTCTCCTCCTCCTTCTCCTCCTTCGTTTTCTACTTCTTCTTCTTTTTATTCTTTTTCTGTTGGTGCTGCTATGGAACTTCAGTTCATGGGATGATTGTCATAAATATGTTTATCAGAGCTGAAGTTCGTCAGTTACAAAACAAAAATTTCAGCCCTAGAGCTGAAGTTCGCTAGTTACAAAAATAAAAACTTCAGCAATTACAAACAAAAGCTTTGTGTTAAAACGTGCACAAGTTAAACAAAAACTTCAGCAAATAGAGAACAAAACTTCAGCTACTATGCTTAAGTTCATCAATTACAAACAAAAACTTCAGCTCATTTGGTTCAGCACACTTGCTACTTCAGGCCCGTCTACTAGAATGCTGAAGTTTTGCGTGATTTTATGCGAAAAAACGGGTACACTTGCAATTTTTTTGCAAAGCGGGCACAAGTTAAAATTTGACACAAAAAGCGGGTATAGATGCAAATGCCCCTAAATTATGTGACGTGTTTAGTTGGGCTCGGAAGCTTAATAAAGATAACTATTAAAATTACGCTACACATCAAATATTTATACTGTATTTAGCATTCATACTTATACTTCCAATAAATTTATCATTCGTAGTTATATTTGAATTTTATAGCAAACTCATGAAATAAGAGATTAAGTTGGTTAGATCGCCTGCTTAACTAGCGAAGGTCTTGAGTTCGATCTCAACAAGAACATTTATTTTTCTGTATTATGTATTTTGCCATAGTTGTAATCGTTGCGCGAATAAATACAGTCGGTACATGCAATATACTTTGTATATACTATTGCTCACAAACGCACACGTAAGTATACGTGGTCATACAAGTAATAAAATGATAAGTCGAGTGTCGAACCCATAGAGACTTGTATCAACTACCCACTAAAATCACCAAAATTGTTATTCAGTCAAGCCAAAATCAAGTTCAAGAATGTGATTACACTAAACTATAATTCTAAGTAGTAACTAAATTATCAAGTAGCAAATTAATTGTGGTTTATTCGTTAGAGACAAATATTTCAGGGTTGTGATCGATTCACCAATCCTATTGTGTTCTAGTTAACTCTCTCTTTCATATAATTCACTCATGCTTATTAATTAATCGAATAATTGCACTCGTAGCCTTCTCCCGACGTACTACTCGCCTATTTAAAATAGATTAACGTCTATGTTCCTATGAAATCAATCTATCAAGAATGCATTAAAATTACGATATTTAATTAAGCACGGTGACTAGGTATATTCATATCCTCACCACAAATCCTCCCTCTCCCCCCCCCCCCCCCCCCCCCCCCCCCCCCCCCCCCCCCAAGAGTTAAGATCGTGCTCTCTTTAATTCTTCTCTAATCTAAGCATGGTTTTCCCAAACATAGCATAGATAGTAAATAGAACTTAATTGATGACCAGACAATTAAGCAATTAATCACAGAATTGAAAAAACAACCATATATTAGTGAATTGTAATCAAGGTTAAGTCAATGGAAAACAACAATATTCATGGTTAAATCATAACCCCAAAATGATGGGTTTTAGCCACTCATGTTCGTAGTAATAATTTTTCAAATTAATATTTTCTATAAATAAATTACAAAGAAAAGATAAAGGGATGAAGAACTCTATGGTTTCTCCTCCAAAAGTTGTCCACGTGATTTTCTTGCCTCCGGCCGCAAAACTCCTCTAAAAATAGTGTTTAATAACTATTTATATGTGTAGAGAATAGATCCAAACGAAATAATTAAATTCAAAATCAAATAGGAGACAAAATAGGCTTTAAAAATTCGGAACGCCCTTGCTACAGTCTTTGCCTTGCTGAGGCAAAACGCACACCTCGTTTTGCTGTACGCTGTGCCTCGCAAGCTCTGTAGCGAGCTCCTCCTCGCTTTAGCCCGTGCGTCGCCAGCTCCATCGAGAGCTAAATTGCTCGCGTCTCATGCTATGTCACGTTCAAAATGGCTTGCTACGCCTGCTTTTGTTTACATTTTTTATTCTGTTGCTTTGACTTTCTTCTTTCCTATTTCACCGCTTTGTTCCACTTTCAGTTGTTCTTTCTTTCTTTTCAATTCTTTCTTTCTTCTTTCGTTCCACTTTTGTTTCTTTTTTTGCCTCTTTTGCATTGGTTACACTTTTGTCTTCCTTTGTGATTAAATACCTATTAATTAAATAATCATACTTTATTTTTATAGCGTATAAAATATATATAAAAAATTTATTTTACTTTTAATTTCGTTTTTAATATATCTACACATAAAATAAATTAAATTAAGTACAAATATAGTATAGTTTAACATTAAAGCACCAAAATATAAAGTAAGTAATGCATTAAAAATATAGAATTATAGCCAAACATCATATATCTCTTTATACGGTTGATACATATTGTATTCGTTGCACGAATGAATACGGTTCATACATATTGTATTTATTGCGTGAACGAATACAATTGACATATACTGTATTCGTTGCACATTTGAATATAGGTAATAGAAGTTAGTAACAATTGAACAGTAACTACAAATAATAATTAAATAAATTATAATTATTAAGCTCTAAACTATAGTGGTTTATGAAAATTCCACCGAGCTACAAATTTGCAACACCGATCGTGACTGAAAAAAATTGTTCTCCTAAATGTCTATAAGAATGTTTGGGTGGAAAACCCGTATAGGGTCGTCAGAATAAAAAAAATCAAGACATTATAAGGAAGTATAAGATTATGTCCTATTTTATATTTTAACATCTACACAGATTGTTACCCCGGCCCCTTTGCCCTCTCTACAAGAAATACATCGATTTGGTAAGTACTTATTTTGAAAGAAAAAAAAAAGAGAGAGACTGAGTGGATACTTTTTTTTAACCGAAAAGAATAATAATTTTAATTTTTAATTTTCTACTTATAATTTATAGTCACATATTTTTCTGTGACAGAGATCATAAAATTTAGAGAAACTTTACTTAAAGTATAGCTATGAAGGGTAAATATAATATAAATATTTAATCTATCACGTAATTTTCCCTATATTAAACATAAAAAATGATTATTACATAATGATTTTAAGTTATATATAATGGCAGTATAAAAAATATAAAGTCAAGTATAAAATAGTGACAAGCAAAATTCCTATAATAAGTATAAATTTAGGGAAAAGGCACAAAAACATCCCTGAACTTGAGCTGAATTTTCAGTTACACACATATCTTTGTGGGGGTTGGTGAAGTTGCCACAATGAACTAAGGATTGGAAGGGTTGAGGATAGAGTTTTTTTTCATTTTCAGGATAGTTGGCAAGAGCTATAGCAGCTTACAATGCAGTTGATTCAGAGACATACGGCAAGGTGGTTGGGTGGGGAGTCAGATCAGGACAATGGTCCTGATCCGCTTTATACTAAGAGAGTGTGAGTGGATCTGACTCCATTATAGGACTAGTATGCCAAGCAACTTCGAATTCTACTATGCCGGTGCACAAAGCAAGCACATAACGACTGCGTAAATTTTTGGTCTGTCAATTATTGCCCATGTTGGGCTGACTCTTTTTTTAGGCAAGAAGACCACTAGTTGAATTATTAAACTATTAAGACTAATTAAAATAATGGTACTACTCTTCTTCCTCCACTACTGATATTGACTGACTTGTTGTTAGGATAACAGGGAAAGTTGAGAGTATATCCGGAGAAAGAAAAAACATTTTCAGGATGAGACTTTGAACCCTAATGGAGCCAATGAGAAAGCAGTTGCAGGCCAGGGTAGGCTTACTTTGCACAGGTTACATTTGGGTCTTATATTGATATTCTTTTCAATTCATTTTTCAATTTCTTCGGTCTGCGTACCGCACAATCTGTTTAGATCTATTTCAGTTGCCAATGAAATGGAATACGGGGAACTCTACGTCTAATTGGTTAATCCGACGAGTCAATTCTTAATGCGATGTTGTAACGAACCGGCCGGTCGTTTTGAGATTTATATCCTCGATCCATTATTAACTGCTTCCACCGTATCTATTTATGCTATTGTGACTTGTCGAGAGGTTTTGTTTTTGTTTTTGAAGTGTTTTGGGACACTTAGTCCCTAAATGGAGGTTTAAGCCTTAAGATGTGGAGCGTAGTCGGAACTGTGTGAATACGACTCTAGAATGGAGTTCCCTCGGTTCTGTTAGCTCCATCAGATGATTTTGGACTTAGGGGCATGTCCGGATTGTGTTTTAGAGGTCTATAGCTCATTTAGGCTTGAAATGGCTAAAGTCGAAGTTTTGGAGATTTTGACCGGTAGGGAGTACCAGTTGCAGACCCCATCGATGTCAGTTCCCATGTTGCCCTAAATGCAAATCTGGGCTTCGACAATGAAAATAGTATCCGCAGAGACATTCGATCAACCGGTCAGAACGCACAGGACGACAAAGAAGGCGGAATCAGCCTTCGAATAATATTCGAAATGTTGTAGGCTCAACAAGCTGCAATAACACAACTCCAAAATTAGAACCATGCACCGAGTAGGATCGAACCCGAGCCATCACAAGAAATCGTTCACAAGGTTGAACCAGTGTTGAGGAGGTCAAATGTGAATGAATCAGGGACCAACCCCGCTATCATGAAAATGTTCAAGGAGATGACAAAGCGAATTTAATCGGGGGAGAAGAAGATTGAAGCGAATGACAAAAAAATAGAAACATATAACTACCGAGTTGATAAAATTCCGGGGGCACCACCGATTTTGAAGGGTTTGGACTCAAAGAAGTTTGTGTAAAATCCTTTCCCACCAAGCACAACTCCTAGTCATATTCCAAAGAAATTTTGTATGCCAAAATTCCTAAGTATAATGAAACTGCCGACCTCAACGAGCATGTCACTTCTTACACATGCGCAATAAAGGGGAACGATCTAGAGGACGATGAGATTGAGTTCGTACTGCTGAAGAAATTCGGAGAAACTTTATCAAAGGGGGCGATGATATGGTACCATAATTTGCCACCTAACTCCATTGATTCTTTTTCCATGACCGTAGATTCCATCATCAAAGCACACGCCGAAGCCATAAAGGTCGAGACTAGAAAGTCAGACCTCTTCAAAGTGAAACAGAAAGACAACGAGATGCTCAGAAAGTTCGTATCTCGGTTCTAAATGGAGCGTATGGATCTGCCCCTGATCGCCGATGATTAGGCCGTTCAGGCTTTCACTCAAGGGCTAAACATACGAAGTTCGGTGGCCTCACAACAGTTAAAACAGAGCTTGATCGAATATCCAACTGTCACCTGGGCCGATGTGCATAGTCGGTACCAGTCAAAGATTAGGGCCGAGGACGACCAGTTGGGGACTCCTTCCAGGTCAATTTATCCATTCAGGCCCATCGACAGAGTTAATAGGGATATTGACTGGGAACCGCAGTCAAACAGAAATCGATATCAGCCATACGGTGGAGATCGGAGAAACAACGGACTTGGACGCAATCCCGTTCGAAATAATAGAAGAAATGATCGAGGATAGAGCTCTCGAGGGCTCATGAGTAAGAGTGGTTTCGACAGGAATGTCGAGACCAAAGAAGCACCACGACTATCGAAATACAACTTCAACTTTGATGCATTAGCTATTGTATCATCCATCAGGCGCATAAAAGACACCAGGTGGCCCCAACCCCTACAAATTGATCCGGCCCAGAGAAATCCTAATCAAATGTGCAAATATCATGGCACTCATGGTCATAGAATAGAAAACTACAGACAACTGAGGGAGGAGGTAGCCCATTTGTTAAACGAAGGGCATCTTCGATAATTATTAAGTGATCGGGCTAAGAACCACTTCAAGAACATAGATTCAAACAGATAGAATGAGCAAGAAGAGCCGCAACACATGCCACATGATTTTTGGAGGATTCGATATTCCTCAGGGGCCCGTATTCAAACACACCAAGGTGTCTATCACGAGGGAAAAGCGAACTCGAGACTATGTACGGGAAGGGACCTTGTCTTTCAATGACGAGGATGCAGAGGGGATCTTATAACCTCACAACGACACACTAGTAATATATGTTCTTATGAATAAAAATTCAAGTTAAACGTGTTTTGATTGATCCAGGTAGCTCGGCCAACATTATACAATTGAGGATCGTAGAACAGCCCGACCTAAAGGATCAAATTGTGCCCGCGGCCCGAGTACTTAACGGCTTCAACATGGCAATCGAGACCACCAAAGGTGAAATTACTTTGCCAGTGCACGTGGCCGGGACCATCCAAGAAACAAAGTTCCATGTGATCGAGGGTGACATGATGTACAACACCCTGCTCGGAAGGCCTTGGATCCATAACATGAGAGAAGTACCCTCGACCCTTCACCAAGTTCTGAATTTCCCCACACCAGAGGGAGTCAAAATGGTGTACGGGGAGAAATCACCGCCAAGGAGATATTTTAAGTCGACGAAGTGATACCGGTATCGGCACTCTCATCAACAAAGGGGTCGAATTCGAAATGAAAATAGGAGGCTGATAACTTGGATTTTGCCTCGTTTTTCGTTCCATTATACATGAATTTTGGATATAACGGTACACGAAGTGACCCCGAAAGCTTATACGTTGTGCTTGTTGCAGGATTAAACCAGAAATGAAGACACTCAGTCTAAAATATTCTCAAAACAGGAGTGAATCCGGCACAAGGATCAAACACAAAAAAGATGATCAAGCAAAAAGGCCACCGCGGCCGCGGTCCTCATTTTGCGGTCCGCGGTGGAATTCCAGTGAGGTCGAAAGTAAGGCAAGCATCCACCGCGGCCGCGGTCCTTGTTTCGCGGACCGCGGTGGTATTCTAATGAGGTTGAACACAAGGCAAGTTTCCACTGCGGCCGCGGTCCTCATTTCGCCGTCCGCGGTGGCATTCCAGTGAGTTTGGGAAATAATGCAAGTTTCCACCGCGGCCGCGGTCCTCATTTTGCGATCCGCGGTGGCATTCCAGTGAGGATTGAAGACAATGCAAGTTTTCACCGCGGTCCGCGGTCGAACCTTACCAGAAGACCAGCAGCTCAACAACCTCATTGTTTTCGCGGACCGCGGTCGTGTTTTCGCGGTCCGCGGTGGTTTTTCCCTAAATTTTGCAGACTATAAATAGACTATTTTGTAATTTCTTTACCCATCTGGTAATTTCTGAAGTAGAGCACTTGAATATTTTAGGATTTTTATCTCTCTAGCTTTTTTCTTGCATTTTTAACATTGAAAACTTCAATTTCATTGTTAGGAATCAATTAAATGGGTTATTCTCATTCTCTATCATTGTTTTCATANTTCTTCTCTATCATTGTTTTCATCTTTGATTATGAGTAGCTAGACCCATTATCTAGGGTTGTGGCTCAACCCTAGTGTGGGTATGTAATGGGTTTTTGAAATTAAGGTTGGGAAATTAATGGGTGTTGGCTATTTAGGCTAGTTCAAGGTTTTTATTGCTATAATTAGTGGTTGCAAACCCTAATCAACCTTTTCATGACTTGGGTATTTCTTGAGAAAGAAGACTTGAGTCTAGAAATTAGCCTAATAGGAAATTAGGGCATTATCAAGAGATTGGTAGTCCCAATCAATTGGGTTGAACCCAGAAATGGTCAAACCCTAGTTGAGCCCTAATTAACGGGTTAAACCTCGAGAGAGTAACACCCTACCTAATCCTGAATTGCTTGATTAATTGGCACCCAACTGATCTCGAGAGGGGTAATTAGGGTAAAATCACTCAAACTACCGAGAGGTATAGAGTGAGCACCTTCGTGCATTGGTTATAGCTGTATCCCTAGCTGATTCCCCGACCTTAGAATTGAACCCCGTTGTGTATCCACCTAGGCAACGGTCACGACCCTAGTGCCTTTATTAATATCAGAAAACAACAACAAAAACAAATTTAGTCATTGATTAGCTTACAAACAATAGAATACAGTTAGCATAGTTCAACACCATCAAATGATTAGAAGTGCAATTAGAAACACTCGACCCTTTTAGATCACTTATGCACTCACTCCCATTATAGACTCCCTGTGGATTCAATCTCGACCATTCGGGTAAAAGCTACACGATCCTTGCCTTCATACTTATATAGTAGTGTGGGTGAGGCGTGATTATTTTTTGGCGCCGTTGCCGGGGAGCTCTAACAGTGTGACTATATTTTTGACTAGAAGCGTAGTGTGTTTTTCTATCCTTCTATTTTTAACTTTCTTGTTTTGTTTACTTAGGTACAATGGACGATCCGCTAGGAAATGTGATTCCGGGGGAGGAGGTTTATGACAATCAAGAAGATGAAATTAATCAAATTCCTCCACAAAGAAGAGTCCGACATGCCAATATACAGGATGATGTCCCAGACCCTCCCCCATCTCCAGCTCCTAGAGCTGCTCCTCCGGTCCTTACAAATGAGGGGTACGCTAGTGCAATAGTCCCTCCAGGGATTCGAGTGGGGAACTTCCAAATCACAAATATGATGCTCACTCTCCTAGAGCAAAGAGGATACTTCACCGGAGCCGCCCACCAGAATGCCTATAAGCATCTCAAAGGCTTTGTTGATACATGTTGGGGGAGTAAGAAAACTAATGTGTCTAAGGACGCATTACAGTTACGGTTATTCCCGTTCTCACTTAGGGGAAAGGCATTGGATTGGCTTGAGCGTCTCCCAAACCATTCTATATCCACTTGGGATGAGCTCGCGGATAAATTTATTGCAAAGTTCTTTTCCCCAAGACACATGGAGGCCCTTCGAGATGAGATTTTGGCATTCAAACAAGAGCCAAACGATCCACTACATGAAATATGGGAAAGCTATAGAACCATGGTCAAGGAGTGTCCGAAAAATGACATGACCGATGCTATGATACAACAAACATTCTACCGGGGAATCAACACGATAAATCAATGCGTGGTCAACCAATTGGCCGGTGGTAATTTTATGAAGTTGACATACCTGGAGGCATGTGAGATTCTTGATGAAATGGCCGACACATCTTCAGCTTGGCAAAGTAGAGCAAATGTGCCATAAGGGGAAACTGGTGTGAATAGTCTCCACAAGGAACTCCAAGAACAAGGGCAAGCAATTGCCGAGCTCACAAAAACCATGAACCAACTTGCTAAATCCCAACTCCAACAATTGCAAGGGCCGAAGCAAGTAAATTCTATGGAATGAGTGAATATGCAAGGAAACCAAAGGAGACCTCGGGGGAATGTTAGGCAAAACTATAGTGATCAAGGTGATCAAGGGCCGAGTGGTCATGAACAAGATGAAAGTTATGATGACCAAGATGAGGATGTTATGTATGCAAACAACTACCAAGGGCATGGTAATACTCAAAACTGGGGGAACCAAAGGCCACAAAACTGGAACAATAACAATGCTAGGAATTGGAGCAATACCAATGATCGTCAATGGAACAACAATAATGACCGACAATGGGGGACCAAAAATGAAGGGAATTGGAATGGAAGAAATAACAACAATAATTGGGGAGGCGAAGGTAGTCGGGGGTCGGGTTTTCAAAGGCCCCCGATGTACCAACAACCAAGCAACCCCCCTCCATATCAATCTCATGGACAAAGTTCTTCAAGCTCGGAAATGGGTCGGATAGAAAACATGTTCAAACATATGATGGAGAGAAATGCAGAATCCGATGCCCAGATATCCTCTCACACTACTTCTATCTGAAATCTTGAAGTACAAATGGGCCACATTTCACATGCCTTAAACACACGCCCAAAGGGTGCACTACCGAGTGATACGATAGTGAACCCCAAGGGTGGGAACAACAACAACACCGGTCATGCCATGTTGGTAACTACTCGGAGTGGAAAAGGTTGTGAAGTAAGTAATTCGGGGCCAAAGAAGGTTGTTGATGATGAAGTTGTACCCCAGGATGAGTTACCAGTTGATGTGGAACAAGCAATGGATGAGCCAATTGAAGGTGAGGTAAGAATTGACATTCATGACAATGGGGATGATTTGGGTAGAAATGTGAACCTGTCTAGGGAGCACATAATTGACATGCCGGAACCGGTGTCCCCAAAGACACCATTGCCTAGGCCACCTCCTCCCTATCCTCAGAGATTGGCAAAACAGAAGCAAGAGACCCAGTTTAAAAAGTTCTTTGATATGATGAAGAGTCTTACCATAAATGTTCCATTGGTTGAGGCCTTGGAGCAAATGCCAGGATACGCTAAGTTCATGAAGGACTTGGTGACTAAAAAACGATCCATGGAGTGTGAGACCATTAAGATGACTCACCAAGTGAGTGCTATTGTTCACTCCATGGCACCAAAACTTGAAGATCCGGGTGCCTTCAAGATTCCTTGCACAATTGGGAGTGCAGACTTTGCAAAAGCCCTATGTGATCTTGGGGCAAGCATAAATTTGATGCCATATTCTGTGTTCAAGACTTTGGGGATCGGACAACCTAGGGCGACCTCTATGCGTTTGTAAATGGAAGATAGATCAATGAAGAGGCCCCTAGGTGTTATTGATGATGTCTTAGTGAGAGTGGACAAATTCATATTGCCGGCAGATTTTGTTATCCTCGACTGTGAGGTTGATTTTGAGGCCCTAATTATCTTGGGGAGGCCTTTCCTTGCCACCGGGAAGGCCTTGGTCGATGTTGAAGCTGGGGAACTTACATTCAGAGTTGGTGATGAAAATGTGGTCTTCCATGTATGCAAATCTATGAAGCATCCCATCAACACTGAAGTTTGCTCTTTTATGGACCTCGTGTCCGTGGTTATTATTGACGATGCCAGTGCTTTGATCCATGTTGATGATCCTGTGGAGTTGGCCTTGTTGAGTCACGAGGACTCAGTGGTGGATGGTGTGCTTGAGAGCACCCATGACCTTCAGGGCATGGGGTCTTATTCTTATGCTCCCAGAAAATTGTCATTAAACTTGGAGAACAGGAAGACCCCACCAACAAAGTCATCCATTGAAGAACCTCCGAATCTGGAGTTGAAGCCACTTCCTTCCCACCTCAGGTATGAATACCTTGGTCCCTCTTGTACTTTACCAGTTATTATTTCCTCTTGCTTAACCCAAATGCATGTTGACTAAACCTTAAAAGTGCTAAGGAGGAGGAAGAAAGCAATCGGTTGGACCTTGGCTGATATTCGAGGTATTAGCCCCGCCTTTTGCATGCATAAGATCATATTGGATGATGGATCCAAACCCTCCGTTGAATATCAAAGAAGACTCAATGAAGCTATGCAAGAGGTGGTGAAAAAGGAGATTATAAAATGGCTTGATGCAGGTGTTGTCTATCCAATTTTGGATAGCGCTTGGACTTCTCCGGTCCAATGCGTTCCGAAAAAGGGTGGAATGACAGTGATAAAAAATGATAAAAATGAGCTCATTCCTACAAGGAAGGTTACCGGATGGCGGGTGTGCATGGACTACCACAAGCTAAACATGGTAACCTGCAAAGACCATTTTCCTTTACCACTCCTGGATCAAATGTTGGATAGGTTCGCAGGTCGGGCCTTTTATTGTTTCCTCGACGGATGTTCTGGATATAATCAAATTTTGATAGCCCCGGAGGATCAATAGAAGACTACCTTTACTTGCCCATATGGCACTTTTGCCTTTGCTCGCATGCCATTCGGACTCTGTAATGCACCAGCCACTTTCCAAAGATGTATGATGGCAATCTTCACCGACATGGTGGAGGAATTTCTAGAAGTATTTATGGACGACTTTAGTGTCGTCGAGGATTCTTTTGACGAAGGCTTGAGTCATCTTGATAGAGTCCTTGCTTGGTGTGAAGAAACGAATTTGGTCTTGAATTGGGAAAAATGCCACTTTATGGTGGAAGAAGGAATTATTTTGGGCCATAAGATTTCAAAGAATGGAACTGAGGTTGATAATGCAAAGATCGAGGTTATTTCAAAATTTCCACCACCTATTTCAGTGAGAGGAGTTTGTAGCTTTCTTGGCCATGCTGGTTTTTACCGGTGGTTTATCAAAGATTTCTCTAAGGTGGTGAATCCATTATGCAAGCTGTTAGAGAAGAAGCTAAATTCAGTTTTGATGAGCATTGTATGCAAGCTTTTGAACTCTTAAAACACAAGCTCTGACCACTACCATTATCACGGTGCCGGATTGGAGTGCACCATTTGAGCTTATGTGTGATGCAATCGATGTTGATGTGGATGTTGTGCTTGGGCAAAGGGTTAACAAAGTGTTCATCCAATCTACTATGCCAGAAAGACAATTAATTCTGCTCAAATGAACTACACAGTCATGGAGAAGGAGCTTCTATCTATCGTCTTTTCCATGGAAAAATTTTGCCCTTATTTGATGGGTGCCAAGGTCATAGTTCACACTGATATGCAGCACTCCGGTACCTCATGACCAAGAAGGATTCCAAGGCAAGACTTATGAGATGGGTTTTGTTATTACAAGAGTTTGATTTAGAGATCGTGGACCGAAGAGGGAGTGAGAATCAAGTAGCCGATCATTTGTCCCAGTTGGAGGAGCAAGGACTTCCTTGTGACGGACTTGAGATCAATGATAGTTTTCCGGATGAACAACTCCTTTCAATGTCAATGATAGAAATGCCATGGTTCACGGATATTGCTAATTTCCACGTCACCGAAGTTGTCCTTTGTGAGCTCTCTTCTAACCAAAGGAAGAAGCTTCGAAGGGATAGCTTGGATTTCTATTGGGACGAGCCTTATTTATTCAAGATTTTCACCGATGGGGTGATCCGCTACCGGAAGAAGAGAAACTAGCTATCCTTGAGTCTTGCCACTCCTCACCGTATGGTGGTCATCACGGAGGGGTGAGAACTGCTTCTAAAGTGCTTAGTTGTGGGTTCTTTTGGCCCACTTTGTATAAGGATGCTAGTGACCTAGTGAAGAGGTGTGATGAATGCCAAAGAGCCGGGGGAATTTCCAAAAATGATGAGATGCCTTTAAATTCGATTCTTGAGGTAGATATCTTTGATGTTTGGGGCATCGAATTCATGGGGCCATTCGTGAGTTCATGTGGGAACACGTACATCTTGGTTGCGGTTGATTATGTGTCAAAGTGGGTGGAGTCCGTGGCCTTACCAGACAATGAAGCGAGGAGTATGATAGCCTTTCTCAAGAAGAATATCTTTACTAGGTTTGTCACTCCACGAGCCATCATCAGTGATGGGGGGTCACATTTTTGCAACAAAGCCTTCGACTCCTTGCTTTCCAAGTATGGGGTCAATCATAAATTCACTACACCGTACCACCCTCAGGCTAGTGGCCAAGTTGAAGTGTCTAATAGAGAGATAAAGAGCATATTATCCAAAACGATCAATGCCAATAGGACCAACTTGGCTAAGAAATTAGATGATGCTCTTTGGGATTAACGGACCGCCTACAAGACACCAATTGAGATGTCCCCATATCGCTTGGTCTTTGGAAAAGCATGCCACCTTCCAGTGGAATTGGAGCACAAGGCTATGTGGGCCTTGAAAAAGTTGAACTTGGAATGGGATGTAGCTGCAAATATTCGGGTGGTGCAATTGAATGAGTTGGATGAGTTTGGATTCCATGCGTACTCCAGTTCATCCTTGTATAAGGACAAAATGAAGTACCTACATGACAAATATGCTCGAGGTAAAGAGTTCAAGGTTGGTGATTTGGTCTTATTGTTTAATTCTCGGTTGAGGCTATTTCCCGAAAAACTCAAGTCAAAGTGGAGTGGGACTTTTGAAGTGGTATTTGGTACTCCATTTGGGGCTCTTGACCTTAAGAACAAAAGTGGTGAAGTATTCAGAGTAAATGGTCACTGGTTAAAGAACTATCTTGACAAAGTTGATGACAGCCACGTGGTGGCACTTCTTCATCTCAAATGATCCCGGTAATAAGTGTCTTTCCGCGACGTTAAATCAGGTGCTTCTTGGGAGGCAATCCATGTGTCTTTACTTTCGTTTCTTTGTTTTTCTTTGTAGAATAGGTTTCACTGTTACAGTAACTGGTTTTTGGATGTGTAGGATGATTTTGACACAGGAAATTATGCTATTTGGCTAAGTGTAGAAACAGAACCTTACTGGAATTAACTTCGTGGCCGCGGTCTCCTTTTCGCGGTCCGCGAAATCCAAAGGTTGCAATAATAGTTCACTGGAATCTGCTTCGCGGCCGCGGTCCGTGAAGCCCATTTAACTGAAGGATGCCTTTTTGAGCCTAACGCACCACGATCGCGATTGATTTTTCACGGACCACGATGAGCTTTTTCTTGAGCCATAACAACTGACTGACCACGGACCGCGGTCGATTTTTCGTGGTTCGCGGTAGGTAAGAGGGGTGGTCCCCAACTCTTCTCTATAAATAAGCCACTAGGGTTTTATTTCATACTTTACACAGTGTTGCTGTTCAAAGCTCCCTTCGACTGTGTCTTACTCCTTCATTATCTGAAATTCATTGCTCTCATCCAAATTATCATCCAAGCATCTAGTAAGTGTATTGTGCTTCATTAACTTCTTAATTTCTATATTTTCTTTATTTTCATCTTCTTTTTCATAATTTTTCTCTTTTTAAGCTGGTAAAATGTTAGGGTTAGTCCAAATAGGTTCATGATAGTACCTTGGAATACAATTACACTGATTACTCGTGTAGGGCTCATCTAAATGAACACTTTAGCATAGAAAATGCAAAATTTGGAAAAACTAGGTAAAATCCCATTTCGCGGTCCGCGGTCCCTTTTTCGTGCACCGCGGTGCTTCTTTTTGCAAAACCCAAAATGATTTTTCGCGGACCGTGGTCAACTTTTTGCGGTTCGTGATCCCTGTCTTCCAGAACTGATACTACACTGGATCTTACTTTGCGGCTGCGGTCGGTTTTTCACGGCCCACGATGTGAAGATCCAGAGAGTCTTAACCATCAGAGGGTCCCCAGCACTGTCTGCGGTTGACTTTTCGCGGTCCGCGGTGGCCTAAAAACAGTGCATTTAGTCTTCATTGTTACTGAAGTGTCTGCACAACAATTCTCGGGAAACTAACCATGTTCACCTATGTGTACTTTGTAGGCAATGGTTCTATCTCGAGAAGGCAGTCGTAAACACACTGGTAGAGGAGAATCTCAAAGGGGGAGAGGCCTAGGGCACCAAGGCAACCTTACAAAGTTTCAATTCCTATTGAGTTATCCCGATGGCCCAGTCAGGTTACAGACTCCCCTCCTTCACCATCGGGAAGTGAGTATGCTCCGTCAGAGGAGGCCTCATCACAGTCATCTCCAATGGACCCTGTCTCATTTCTCCCGGCCCCAGCTTAGGCAACTTCCCCGGCTAAATCCGCCTCCAGCGCACACTCATATTCTACTTCCCCTACAACTTCCTTATTTGGGGGGAGTTCAAGTGATAGAAAGGGGGATGAACATGTGGTTGAAGGGATCGAGCGCACTCAGAATCCGGATGGGTGGAAAGATCATTTTGTCAGTGAGAAGGCCTTTCACAGATTCAGGGAATTGTGGACTGTGCGGTCACTTATTCTGGAGCGTACCTTTTCACTTAAAGATTTGTCTACCTACAACCCCAATGTGAAGCAGCAGTTCCGAGACAGAAAATATTGGTCTTACTTCACTGAGCATCTCCCGGATGCAAACGAGCACATAGTGAAGGAGTTCTACACAAATTTGCTATTTCTTGAAAAGGACTCAAAGGCATCCCAAGTACACAATCTCACAGTGCCTTTTGATGGAGTTTCAGTCAATGACTATTTGGAGATGGATGATGTGGATGATTCCTTGTACCGGGAGAAACTAGCAGAAAAGGATGCTGCTAGAAATTGGTTGGCTTTACACTTGGCTATGCCCGGGGAGACTCCGGAGTGGCTAACTGCTGGGAAGACTATCACCAGGAAGACCCTTAACTTTGAAGCAAAAGGGTGGGAAACTTTTGTATGCAACAGGCTAGACCCGACCCATCATGACCAGACCCTCCCCCTCAGTCGGGCTGTGCTGGTGGCATCTATCATGGCTGGGTACCCCATCAATGTGGGGAATGTGATGTCTGAGGTCATTAGCCGGGTTGTCAGCACAGGTGATACTTCTTATCCTTTTCCTCATTATCTGACAATGTACTGTGAAGACCAGGAGGTCACCAAGAAGCGCTTTGACACCAAAGTCAAGCCCAAAACGCCCTTTTCTTGGTATGATTTGAAGGATGAGGACAACCCTAAAAAGAAGTCAAAGGGTAAGTCTATTGCCTCCACTATCCAGTCTGAAGAGCCAGGGTGGTGGTAGAACCTTCCCTTCCCCAGCCTGCCATTCCAGAGGAGGTTCCAGGCCCGTATACCTCCACCGCCACTAACATTACCTCCACCAGAGCCTATCCCATGATTGCTCAATGGCTGAACCTAACACTGACAAGCCTCAAAAATTGGATGTAGTCAACTATTACAAAGTTGACTGCAATTTCTATAGCTGTGGAAGCCCCAACTACTGCTCTCACACCACATGTCCTGCAGTCAATTGAGGACACTCTGAAAGAAATTTTGGAAAACCAAAAGAAAATCCTGGACGCGGTGGGTGCACATGAGAGTGCATTGACATAGCTGGCCAGAGAAACAAAGAAGTTGAGGAAGACTCGGGCGTCAAAGGAGGAGGTGGCTAAGTTGAGAAAGGAGGTCGACAAGATAACGGGAGATCAGATTCCATTGGAGATGCTACTAGCAGACCCTACAGAGCCACAACCACAGCAGCAGCCAGAGCCTCAGTCAGTGCGGGAGGAGGATCCGGTGAGGCCATAGAAGAAGAAGAAGGTTATGCCCCGTGCTCAGGACATCAGACTTGTACTGGTAGACCCTCCCACAGATCAGACTCAGGCATAGAGCCAGGAGGCCCAGCCCACCGGAGCTCCATCACGAGCAGTAGCAGACCCAACTCCTTCACAGACACAACCAGTAGCAGATCCTAATCCTTCACAGTCCCAGTCTCAGGAAGATCCTATCCCCTCATAGACACAGCAGCAGGGACCACAGCATGCCGAGGGCCAATAGGGAGTTTTCTTTACTCTCTCTCTCTCCCTCCCATATTTTGTGCACTATTTTTGTTATATAGCATTGAGGACAATGCTATCTCTTAGTTGGGGGAGTGGCCCTATAGGCATTTGATTTTGGCTACATTGGGTTTTATAATGCAAACAATATTTTTCTTCTTTTTCTTTATGTTATTTTCCATTTTGGTATGTATAAGTTAACTATCCGTTGTAAATATTCATCCCCTATGTATATTCATCTAATTTCCCTAATGTACATATTCATTCTATTCCACGCACTTTACTTTACTTTACGCATTTCTTTTCTATTTTATAGCTTCTTATTTTTCTATCATAGCTTCTTGTTTGGTTTTCGCGTGAGCAATAAGCCTTTGGTTTTCTTAACTCCATGGTTCTTTCCAAAGGTGGAATTTGTGTGAACCAGGTGACTCTTCCCAAGGATGGACGGTGTGACAACCTTCTTAAGGGTTTGAGTTTGTTTTTCCTTTTCTTGTTGTTTTGTTTTTCAATAACGGTGCCTCAATAAAAGCTTCACTTGGGCCTAACACAGTTTCCTTTGATCCCATGGTCAAAGACAAATTGTTGTGTTTAGGATGGTGATAGTGACGATCTTGAGACTCTTGTGTTGGCCGATAATCATCGGGTGGTTCTTCGGAACCATTTTTTTCATTACTCAAAAAATGACTAAGGTCGTTGTGGGCCCTCGACTCGGTTTCTGTATCAATCCTTTAGTTGTGAGTGGTGAGAAATTTGCAATTGCAAGTCAAAGTTCCGTGCCACTAGTCTAGAACTTGCCCTGAGTGTTGTCTAGGAGAAATTCTAGGTGTAATTTGACTTGAGAAGTGACTATAGGCTTCCTTGCTTGAAAAATGAATTGAGCACTTCCATGACCTTCCAAAAGACATATTCCCTATTCAACCCATTTGAGCCTTAAACCCTTTATTTCAAACCAAGGTACAAGCCTTGAACCATTCTTTTACCCTCTCTTGGAGCCCGATCTTTCCTTGGTGCTAGGCAAAAAGCATAAGTTTAGGGGAGAGACGAGAGATGTGATAAAGTTAAAAAGAAGGCACAAAAGAAATAAGAGAGAAAAGGAAATGAAAAAGAATGAAAAGAAAAGAATGAACAAAAATAAGAAATAAAGGGAATTGATGAAAAAGCGATGCCAAAAGTTTGGAAAGCATAAGAAGAAGATAGAATTGATGAGAAAATGTCTCTCCAACCCTATAAATGATAAAAGGACTCAAAGAGTCAAGAAAAAAATATGAGAACGGTTAAAAATGAAGTGCTTAAGGAAAGATAAGACTCACTCTGACCAAATACTTCCTGCCCTTAACCAAAAGACTTCATCATGATTCCACAAAACCCTATATGATCTCATGTGGAGTGAAACCTGCATTAGTGGTGATTTACACAAAGGGAAAGCCTATGGTACTTTGAGCCGAACTTGGGACTTTTTCCTTGATGAGAGATGAGCGATTCCCCATATTCCTCGTTCTGAGGGTCATTATTCTAAAGGTGAGATACTTAGGAAAAGTCACGGAATAAGAGTCTGGGATCCACACTGACCGAGGTAATAGTTAGAAGTTCACTGATGAGTTGGAACAACCCTTGAAGCTCTTGTATCACACCTGAAACTATGGTTTTGAAAAGTTCAATCATTGTCAATGATTCATTCGCATTAGGGGCTATGGTTAGTTCCAATTGATGCAAGTTGAGGTCACCATTAGTACAACCGAATTTTTGTGAAATCTATCATAGGGGTGGGACTTATTTTGTTTGCTTGAGGACAAGCAAGAAATTAAGTTTGGGGGAGTTGATAACTTGGATTTTTGCCTCGTTTTCCGCTCCCTTATACATGAATTTTGGATATAACGGTACACAAAGTGGCCCCGAAAGCTTATACGTTGTGCTTGTTGCACGATTGAACGAGAAATGAAGACACTCAGTCTAAAATATGCTCAAAACAGGAGTGAATCCAGCACAAGGATCAAACACAACAAAGATGATCAAGCAAAAAGGCCACCGTGGCCGAGGTCCTCATTTCGCGGTCCGTAGTGGAATTCCAGTGAGGTCGAAAGTAAGGCAAGCATTCACCGTGGCCGCGGTCCTTGTTTCATGGACCGCGGTGGCATTTCAGTGAGGTTGAACACAAGGCAAGTTTCCATCACGGCCGTGGTCCTCATTTCGCGGTCCGTGGTGGCATTCCAAGTTTCCACCGCGGCCGCGGTCCTCATTTTGCGATCCGCGGTGGCATTCCAGTGAGGATTGAAGACAATGAAAGTTTTCACCGTGGTCTGCGGTCCTTATTTCGCGGTCCGCGATCGAACCTTACCAGAAGACCAGCAGCTCAACAACCTCATTGTTTTCGTGGACCGCGGTCATGTTTTCGCGGTCGGCGGTGGTCCCGCAGGGGCATTTTTGTCCGAAAATTTGGCAGACTATAAATAGACTATTTTGTAATTTCTTTACACATCTGGTAATTTTTGAAGTAGAGAGCACGTGAATATTTTAGGGTTTTTATCTCTCTAGCTTTGTTCTTGCATTTTTAACATTGAAAACTTCAATTTCATTGTTAGGAATCAATTAAATGGGTTATTCTTCTTCTCTATCATTGTTTTCATCTTTGATTATGAGTAGCTAGACCCATTAGCTAGGGTTGTGGCTCAACCCTAGTGTGGGTATGTAATGGGTTTTTGAAATTAAGGTTGGGAAATTAGTGGGTGTTGGCTATTTAGGCTAGTTCAAGGTTTTTATTGCTATAATTAGTGGTTGCAAACACTAATTAACCTTTTCATGACTTGGGTCTTTCTTGAGAAAGAAGACTTGAGTCTAGAAATTAGCCTAATAGGAAATTAGGACATTATCAAGAGATTGGTAGTCCTAATCAATTGGGTTGAACCCAGAAATGGTCAAACCCTACTTGAGCCCTAATTAACGGGTTAAACCTCGAGAGAGTAACACCCTACCTAATCCTGAATTGCTTGATTAATTGTCACCCAATTGATCTCGAGAGGGGAAATTAGGGAAAAATCACTCAAACTACCGAGAGGTATAGAGTGAGCACCTTCATGCATTCGTTATAGCTGTATCCCTAGCCAATTCCCGACCTTAGAATTGAACCCCATTGTGTATCCACCTAGGCAACGGTCACGACCCTAGTGCCTTTATTAATATCAGAAAACAACAACAAAAACAAAGTTAGTCCTTAATTAGCTTACAAACAATAGAATACACTTAGCATAGTTCAACACCATCAAATGATTAGAAGTGCAATTAGAAACACTCAACGCTTTGAGATCACTTATACACCCACTCCCATTATAGACTCCCTGTGGATTCGATCCTGACCATTCGGGTAAAAGCTACACGATCCTTGCCTTCATACTTATATAGTAGTGTGGGTGAGGCGTGATCAGAGGTCAAATAGCAACCATAGACTCCAGCCTCGACCCCATTGGAGAAGCAGGGGACTGACGAGGAAGACGACTATTGGATCCCTCGATCCTTCATAATTCCCGATGACTCTGACGCCACCAAGTCAACGGTCGAAGAGCTAGAACAAGTCATATTGATTGAGTATTTGCCTGAAGAAAAGGTATACCTGGGCACGAGGTTAACCCCCGACTTAGGAAAAACTTATTCAATTCCTTTTAGATAACATGGATTGCTTTGCTTGGTTCCATCTCAATATGTTAGGGATCCCACCAGAAATCACTATCCATAGATTAAGCTTAGACCCGAAGTTTCATCCGGTGAAGCAAAAAATAAGGCCACATTCCGAGGTTAAGCATGCATTCATCAAAGACGAGGTAAACAAACTTCTCAAAATAGGATCCATTCGGGAAGTAAAATATCCCGAATGGTTAGCAAACGTAGTGGTAGTCCCTAAGAACGAAAATAAACTCAGAATATGCCTAGATTATAAAGACTTGAATAACACATGCCCTAAGGATTCTTTTCCCCAGCCTAATATCGATTGTATGATTGATGCCACGCCCGACAACGAGATTCTCAGTTTTCTCGATGCCTACTCCGGGTAAAACCAAATACAGACTAACCCGGAGACCAGGAAAAGACCTCGTTTATCACTAAGTATGGAACCTACTGTTATAATGTAATGTCGTTCAGACTAAAAATGCTGGTACAACTTATCAACGCCTAGTAAACCAAATTTTTGAAGGACAAATAGGAAAATCAATGGAAGTTTATATTGAAGACATGTTAGTTAAGTCCCTGCGAGCAGAGGACCATTTAAAGCATTTGCCGGAGACTTTCGATATACTGAGGAAGTACAATATGAAGCTCAACCCAGAAAAGTGTGCATTCAGGGTTGGCTCAGGAAAGTTTCTTGGCTTCATGGTGTCCACCCGGGGGATCGAGATCAACCCCAATAAAATCAAAGCTATCGAGCATATCACAGTGGTAGATAATGTAAAGGTTGTGCAGAGGCTAAAAGGGCGGATAGCCGCCCTACGGCGATTCATTTAGAGATCCTTAGATAGGAGTCATTGATTCTTCTCGCTGCTTAAAAAGAAGATTAATGTTACATGGACTCCGGAATGCCAACACGCCTTGGAGGAACTAAAGCGATATTTATCGAGCCCACCGCTGCTTCACACCCCGAAAAAGGACGAGCATCTTTACTTAAACTTGGCACTCTTAGAGATAGCGGTAAATGGAGTCTTGGTCCGAGAAGAACAAGGTACACAATTCCCTATCTATTATGTTAGTCGGACCTTAGGTGAGTCCGAAACCATATATCCACACTAAGAAAAACTAGCGCTTTCTTTAATAAGCGTCTCTAGGAAATTAAAGCCATATTTTCAATGTCATCCAATAGTGTTGTAAAAAATTATCCACTTCAAAATATTTTTCACAAACTCGATCTTTCGTGTCAATTGACCAGATGGGCCATAGAAATTAGCGGGTACGATATTCAATATCGACCCCGAACCGCCATCAAGTCTCAAATCTTGGCAGACTTCGTGGTTGACTTCACGCCGGCCCTTGTACCCTAGGTTGAAAGAGAAATGTTAATATAATCGGGTACATCTTCGGAAGTCTAGACCCTTTTTAAGGATGATTCTTCGAACGCGAAGGGGTCCGGGCTGGGTATCGTACTAAAACCACCCATAAGTAATGTAGTTAGACAATCTATCAGGACTTCGAAATCAACTAACAATGAGGCCTAGTATGAGGTCTCGAGTTGGCTAAAATCTTGGGAGAAAAGGTCATCGAGGCCAAGTGTGATTCCCTCATCGTGGTAAACCAAGTTAACAGGACTTTTGAAGTCCGAGAAGACCGAATGCAGAGCTACTTGGATAAACTGCATGTAACTATACATCGATACAAGGAAGGGACCTTGCAACATGTACCTCGAGAACAGAACAACGAGGAGGACGCTCTTGCAAACTTAGGTTCATCAATCGAAGATGACGAGCTCAACTCGGGGACTTTCGTACAACTCATGAGATCAGTGATTGAAGAAGGTCACGCTGAGATAAACTCCACAAGTTTGACCTGGGATTGGAGAAACAAGTACATAGAGTACTTAAAGAACGTGAAACTCTCATTAGATCCAAAGGAGTCAAGAGTTCTGCGTACAAAGGCAGCACGGTTCACTTTGTTTAAAGACGGAATGCTATTTAGAAGGCTGTTAGATGGACCATTGGCAATATGTTTGGGACCTGGAGATACCGAATACATCCTACGGGAAGTTCACGAGGGCAATTTTTGAAATCATTATGGTGCCGAACTGTTGGTCCATAAAGTAATCAGAGCAGGGTACCACTGGACCGATATGGAGAAGGATGCAAATGGGTTCGTTCAAAAATGCGACAAGTTCCAAAGGCATGCACCAATGATTTATCAACCCGGTGAATTACTCCACTCGGTCTTATCCCCATGGCCGTTCATGAAGTGAAGG
>ML350442.1:0-33630 GCA_005239505.1 Nicotiana paniculata | reverse complement strand
GGGGGGGGGGGGGAATGGACATCGTCGGACCCAGGTAAGGCTCAGTTTATTTTGTTTATGACTTATTATTTCTCTAAATGGGTTGAAGCACATGCTTTTGAGAAAGTCAAAGAAAAGGAAGTCATAGAACTCATTTTGGACCATATCATATGCCGATTCGAGATGCCCTCCGAGATTGTATGTGATAATGGAAAATAATTAATTGGAGGCAAAGTAACTAAATTTCTCACTAGATCAAAAGGATCCTATCAACACCTTATCATCTCAGCGGGAACGAACAAGCTGAATCGACCAACAAAACCATCATCCAAAATCTTAAGAAGATATTGACCACGCCGAAGGGAAATGGAGAGAAATATTTCCCGAGGTTCTACACCGGAGCAACACCGTTCTCGTTAGTTTGTGGCGCCGAAGCTCTAATCTCGGTTGAGGTAGGAGAACCTAGCATCAGGTATTGATATACAAAAAAAGAATCAAATAATGAGGCCATGAATACGAGCCTAGAATTATTGGATGAAATACGCGAAGCCACCCTCGTCCGATTGGCCGCCCAAAAACAACGAATCGAAAGGTACTACAATCGAAGAGTCAATCTTTGACATTTTAACATTGGGGACTTGGTGCTAAGAAAAGTCACCCTCAACACCCGAAAATCCGAATGAAGGGAAACTGGGTCTCAACTGGAAAGGACCATCCCAAGTTCTCGAAATCATCGTAAAAGGATCTTACAAGCTCGGCATGATGAACGACGAACCACTACTGAAAAATTGGAACGTGTTGCACCTAAAATGATACTACTGCTCAGGTACGACCCCTTCCATTTTCATTTATATTTTAAACTAACTCTCGCAAGTGATCGAGCAGAAGCAGTGATGGATTCTTTGACATGAAGTCCTTAGGTCTAAAAGCACGCGTTGCACTCTTTTTCTTTAGATCACTTTTGTCCCAAATGGGTTTTTCGAATGTCAACTTTGTTGCGAGGAAATTACTTCATGGCAGTTGGGTCTTGATAGGAAAATTTGTAAGGTCTAAACGGTCAAACAAATTGTGCCCGCATAGTTTGCTCGAGCCCTGGCACAGAACATGTATGCATGTATAATCATTTATAAAGAGAAGTATGTTTTCTTGCCGATATCTCATGCCTTATAAAAATATTTCTAATTTACAATGTCATACTCTTGATCTATTATGTAAACAGGCTTAAGGGTCGATCAGACCAGAGTTCGCATAATTACCCCCATGCTCGGGGACTTTCGTTCGAAAAGTAAACGTAATAATTCGAGATCATAAGACCTTTTAGGCTACTCTCAATTTTTATAGGTCACGACCAACCCATTCGGGGACTGACACTTCGGGCAAGCTCAAAGTAAAACGGGAAAATAAGCCCAAAGTCCAAATCCCCAACTAAGTGGCTACGACTGAATTGACACGGTTCGGAGATGTCTGAATTCCGTAACAAAACAGGCCTTTGAATTCTTTCATAAACTGGTTAAAAAGTCTACCCCCGACAAAATCATAAAAGGCTCCGATAATATCAAGCCTCAAAAACTCTAATGAGTACAAAATTGTTCGAACTCTCGGACAATTCCTTATTTCATGCTAAGGCATTACAAGTTTTGCAAATAAAAATGATAAAAATCTTTTTCAAGCCGAAAAGGGGAGAAATCCATAAACAATCTTCTTACAAAGGCCAGATCTGCCTAATACAAAATAAATACAAAAGCCTAAGGGCTGCTTTTGCTTTAGGTTCGAGAGACCATCCTCGCTCAAATAAAAAACCTAACACCTTACTTCGAGTTCAAGAAAACACTCGCTCGATCTTAACGCCTAAAGGCTATACTAGTTCGATATCAATCAGATTGTCTAAACCTCGAACCTTAGATTACAACTTCATAATTTTATAAGGAAGAAAGTTTTTATATATATATTGTTGATACCCAATTTTTCCCNTTGATACCCAATTTTTCCTATATATATATATATATATATATATATATATATATATATATATATACTTTTAAAATAGTACATATGCATCATCATTTAGTTTATAAGCATGTACAAGTATTTTTCATAATTTTCTATAATTTTAAAGGCTTTAAATCAATTTATTTTTGTATTTTTTATTATATAAATATCCAGTAATTATCCTTTAAACTATATTTATGAATATTTAAATATCTAAACTTATCATTTACACCAACATGATGTTTTAACTTTTCAGTGCATTTTTTATAATTACATTTGCATTTTTAGGGTACATATTTGTAATAGTAGCCCATATTAATGTATAATTACATTATTTATGCAAAAATAATTTTTTATATTTTTTATAATGCTAATTAATTATTTTAATCACTTTAGTATACAAGTAATATTTTTGTTGTTTATTAATTATTTTACAAATTATTTTTTGTTAATTGTTGGGTATTTAAAAACTAGCCTAAAATCTTACCTATTTTTCGGACCAAACACTGGCCCAAAATCGAACACCCTAGCCCAAATAACCCCCAACCCAAATCAATTAACCCAACCCCCCAACTCGTTCGGTACCCGTTTATTTTAACCCGCACCGTTCATTTTAAATCCCAGCCGTTGATCTTTCAAGATCAACGGACCACATCCTTTACCCCCGTTTTAATTACCCTAGAACTAAAACCCTAGCCCGTTTCCCTCTAATCTGACGCCCCTAAACGCTCTCGATCTCTCCACTCCCTTCTCCTACGAACCCTAGTCGCCCCCTCTCATAACCCTTGCCCTAATCCCTCTTTTAATGGAATTTCCCTCTCACCTACTTACCATATTAGTATGTTTCTGCTATTGGTTGATTCCCCATGGTATCACCTAGTACTTGCCTAAACATGGAAAGTATTACCACTCTGATTCTGTCCGATTGACTCCCATCTCTTGAATTTGGACAATATTCCGTCTACACATGTTTTATTCTATACCGTGTAAGTCCGATTTTGTTGGTATTTTGTTGATTCTTACTTACCCTAAAACTAGGTTTACAGATCTCTTCAAATCAAACCAAAATTGGTTCAAATCTATGATTTTGAGTGTTATCTTGTCTATATTCGTCCTATTATGTGTGAGTTTGATTTTTTGTTTATATTCTGCCGGTTTTTCACTTTCTTTAAAATTAGGGTTTCTAGATCCTTTTCTTAAAATTGATTTTCAGATCAATTTGCATGATTATTTACTTTTTAGTTGCTTAATTACTAGGTTTCCTTGTTTGGTGCTCGATTTTTACTACTATATAAACCCTTCCCCATTCCCTTTTAGACAGATTGGAATCGCTATAATCTCATTAAAATTAAAATCTCTATTATGTTATTCCTTCATTATCTCGTTATATATTTTGATTCTTGGCCGGCTGAAATCCAAGGCCACTGAAATTCTGGGTTCTTTCTCCTCGTTGATATTCAGAACAATGTGGACTTTTCTTCTTTCTTGTATTTTCGTTTAACTAGTAAGTTACTGAACCTCGTAGCTTCATTCCCATGTATCCGTGATTTGCACATGTTTTCACTTCTCGAAGTTGTAATTTAATATGCTTTTCTGGGTTGCTCTTATGTGAAATTTTGATTGCTTTACTTCAGTTTAAGGTCTCGTTAACCTTTGACTTCATCATGTTGGTAATTTGAAACATGCCTAAACCTGATTTGAGTGATTTATATCCCTTTCAAGCTTATCTAGCCTATGTGTCGCAACTTACTGATGTTTAGGGCCTTTGCATATCTTTGCTATTTAATTTTGCTATCAATCTTGTTACTCGAACATGCTTTACTTAGATGATTCGTATCCCTTTAATAGACCAGTTAATTGTGTTCAAAATCATGAATGTGTACATTAACTTTGCAACATAAGTCTGTCTCCTGTCCTATCCTGAATTTGCTATGGTTATATCCTATCTATGTATCATGTTTGATCCTATTCTTTACTAGTATACTTCTAACATGTCTTGACTTCCCAGTAGTTGCAATGATCTGTTCTCATCCTGTCTAAATTCTGTTTCCAATCAATATGATTCCCTTCTTGTAATACTAGCATCTATACTTAGTATAATTTGAACCTTTTCCTTACTATGAGTCTGTGTCTACCAATTCTGCAAACCTGTTTTGTTAATGTGTGACTATTTATGTACTAGGTGTTGAACTTGTTCTTCTGAATCTTTGCTAAGTCTGTTCTTAAAACCTAAAGCCATGTTTGATTATATGCTCTATGTTCTCAACTTGACTATGTTTGTATCCTTCAATGCTGTCCATCAACCTTAGTTTACCCTCTTTCACTTGTCACCTGGGCTCTTTTTAAGTTCTCATTCTTAGCCGGCTGAAAGCCAAGGGTACCTAGGTTTTATCATTGACTTCCCTAGTGTGAGCACTGGTCGAGGTCTATTTTGAGACCCTTGTGAACTCTGACACACTAGGGTCTAAGGTTCCTTAGCAATCTGTCCTAAATTCTCAATCCTACCCCATTTCTACCTACTGAACGAGCCAGTGGGCTTGTGTACATGGTTGTCTTATGAATCTTTGATGGTTATTGGGATTTGGCTATGAAGATTATTTTCTGGGCTATTGTGAAACTATGTGGACTTGAGGTTGAAGGCCTGGCCGGGTATATTTTGGGCCTGTCTTAGGCCCACTATAGTTATTTTGTAATTCTGAAATTTATTTCACTCATTAGGTCTGTAATAACGTTGTGATAATAGTTGGGGTGTTAGTAAATTGGAAAAATGAGTATATTTTAATATTCGCATGAAATGAGTAGAAATCCTGCCTATACGTGTTTACTTTGCTCGAATATGTTCTGCTACTGTGTGTGTTAGATAACCTGCCTATAGGTGCCTAATTCGTTTAACATATTTTGCTTCTACATGCTAGATATCATGCCTATAGGAAATAAAGTGACCAATGTTCAATTTGCATTACAGCATATTCATTAGACATTATGATCATAGGGTCATTTATGTCCTACAACTCTGCATTTTTAGAAATCATGCCTATAAGATTTTAATTGGTTAATATGATGTTTTCATAGTTGCTAGCTTAGTAGACATTCCTATAGGATCTAAAACCAGTTCCAATCATTAATTATAGAAATCATGCCTATAGGGGTAATCTTGCTCGTTTCATTTAAGTGTTAAAATTGAGCTTTAAACACTGTTTTGTTGCCATCATTAGAAAGCATGCCTATAGGATCAAACTAAGTAACTCTGAATATATTCCGTGATTATCACTGCTAACTACTGCGTATATCACCTAGATATCATGTCTATAAGTTTAATCGCTTATAACCTATAATTAGTAGGCAACTGTGCAGTCACTTAGAAATTGTGTCTAAAATGGCACTTTGCATGCAAAACTGCCTGTACGTTCTAAATCCAGAATCACACTGAAATCATGTCTACATGGCCTAATGACTTTAGCTTGTCTCAATGTTGAAACGGTTAAACTCCTACTTTGTTTTCGTGTATTTGTTGCCTAAGTGTGGAGGCTAACTTGAGTCCTTATTTGATTTTACATGAAGTCCAACTTGTTTTATATGTCGCCTAGTTTTTTTTTTCATTTTGAGCAACCCAAGTTAGGTCTAGAACCACCCAAAGTAGAGGTCCAAACGCTTCCTGGACCATAGGCATGGGACGGGGAGTGCACGCATAAGGTATGACTTAGAATCGATTAGTGTGCCTTAGGTAACAACTTAAAGATAGTAATCACGTAGCAGGAGATGATAGTCTGTGCCTGCTAAATAATACAAGTAAAACCCCATCTCGAGGGAGTTACAAAGTGTTATTTGTGTTGCACGGGGTGATCCTTTAGGATAAAAAACTTAGGACCCCCATCTTGTCTTAAAATCAATTATTTTATTTATTGGTAGATTCTAATAATAATTGCCCCAACTTCTTGTCTTTCCCTTTATTTTGGACTAATTCATATAATTCAAGTTCGGCAGGGACCCACCATTGTGGACCTCGAGGAATGCCCAACACCTTCTCCTCGAGGTAATTTGAGCCCTTACTCGATCTTTGGTGACGCAAACTGGTTAAACAAGAGTTACTTGCAAATAGGTGCCCTAACGCACCTCAAACCCGTTAGGTGGCGACTCTCTCTTTTAATACCCTTCCTTCAAAAGAGTTGTCACGTGTCGAAAGCCGATTTCGCGAGAAAAAGGGGCGCGACATCATGGTGACTCTGCTGGGGAAATTTTTAGGCTCTTACCATTGAAAACTTGGTCTATATGAATTAGTCTTCTCTGATAAGCGTGTCTTTATTATTTTTGCTGTTACATGAACATCCTGCTTCTATTTTATCTTTTTATAGCTACATGCACACCCTTTCCCCTATTTCTGTTTATTTGAATTAATATGCAAAACTTTGCTTAATTTGGTTACAATGTGCGCTTTCCTTTATTTTCCAGTCTTATTCACTTTCTACAAATCATTTTTTAAATTTTTCTACATCATGTCTCTCCCTACCCCTTACCCCTTTTTGCTTGCTTTATTACAAGTCTTTCACATTGCGCGAACTAACTTCTTCTTTGTTTTTCTTTCTTTTTATGTCTTTACGTTTCATCTAATACTGCATTCATTATCTTCATCATACAAAATACTTGACAACGTATTGTTTTATCTTTGCATAAAGAATGCTCCACATCATATTCCACTCATGCATAATTGATACCATAACGGCACTTGATGGTGTCCGCGCTCTTCCTAAATCACCCTTTAAATTTGGAAAGGCTTGTTTGCTGTAAAACTAGTCAATCAGCGGTGCAACCAACGGTTCCGTACCTTCCCCTATAAAGTTGTCCACTTGAGGGCACCGGTCTAGACTCTTCTAGAAACCCCCACTCTAATATTAACTATGCATGCATCATGTCCAAACCTAGTATGGGTTAGAATGTTGTCTGCGTAATAACCCTCTAAGACAAGCCTTGTCCAAAGTCCACCGGTATTTCTATAGTCCCAACAGACACAATCACGATCTGTGCATTATTTGGAGAAAACATGCCGATATGCTGATCATTAATATGTAAATAGTCAAATCTGGAAGGGGAAAAGGCTAACTTTATATGTTTTGCAGAAATGAGGCACAAAGTCCCCAAGTTCGGCATGGTTTGAAGTATCCCACCTTTACTACTAGATTGGTGGGAATATCTCTCACCAAGTGACAAAAATCATGTGAAAAGAGTCCTCGGGAATTTACCTTCCTTGTTAGATATTCAGCCAAACAATGTACTAATTGAGGCTGCTGCTATATTCTGGGATGAGAAGAGGTCGTCTTCCGTTTTTGGTGATACAATGTACTAATTGAGGCTGCTGCTAAATTCTGGATGAGAAGAGGTCGTCTTCCATTTTGGTGATATAGAAATGACTTCCCTTCTAGAGGAAATAGGAGGCTTCGCTAGGCTCCCATAGGATAGCCCTGGTTTGTTGGTACTGGAAAATCATACTTCTCGAGGCTTGCTAAAAATTATGGGTTTTTGGAAGAACGATAAGTTAGTCTACCTGAAGAAATCCTACATTCCATTCGATTTCCTTTACGAGCATTATGGGCACAACAAATCATATCGCCTTTACCATGATAAGTTTGCCATCACTTCTTTGGGTTGGACTCACCGTCGGGTTTTTGTATTCATTGTCTATTTTCCGGGGATGCTGATATTCTCAATACAAGGATAATGGATCCACACTCGCCTAGCTATGGTCACTAAGACCCTAATGGAAGGAATTGAGGGGTTAAATTTACATTATTGTCCAATTTGCCGAGCTCTAGACCATTGTAAAAAAGGATATAGGCATTTCGAGGGTTGCAATTTGCTACTAAAAATATGGTTGTTGGAACACCTTCAGAGAGGACAATACCGTCAGGAATTTCTGCGGCGACCATGGAATGACCACATAGCTTAGCACCATCCGAAGAGAATGACTTTTATCCTAGACAGGTTCGCACAACCGGGAAACGCTATGAGCTGGGGACATTTCTTTAACAATTTGACTGATGAGAAGGTACATTAGATGTTCGAGTGGTTCCCTAGCAGTGAATTCATCATCAGGTCGAGAGATGTTCCTCATGTAATGCTAATTGGATTAAGGGGAATCTATCCTTATGCTCCTATCAGCGTCATGAGGCAAGCTGGGAGGAAACAATTCATACCACGAGTTTCCAAAATGGTTCATTACAAAGCATACTTCCAAGGGAATTCCATTCCGTTCAAGTTCGAGGCGCAACACATGTGGCATCAAAAGATTATTGTGGAGAAGGATACTATCGAGCTAGATCAGTATCATGTCGGCCATGTGTACTTCTACCCATCATGGTTGGTCGATGACATAGCGGGAGAGGTCAAGCCAGGGGTTGATTTGAGAAATAGGGTCATAGACGGCGCTGTTGAGGCACAAGTCAAATACAGGAGGTTGCGCAAAAGGGTTTTTGAATCTGAGACTAGACATTTGGAACAACATAAAGTGGACATGGAAGTAAGCAACGAATGGATGGGAATCGATACTAAATTAATAGAAAGGTTGGAGTATTTGGAGCAGGGTTTGATGGAGCTTGAGGGAAAGATAAGTAAAAGGATCTCGAATTGTCAAAACGTAGAAGGAAATGAAAGAGGACATCTAGCAAGGGCATATCTATTGTTGGATGTGTGCGACCTGGTGAATCTGATTGATGGGGCTAAGAAGGCCAAGCCTGGAGAAGGTCCCTCTGGGACCGAGTAGATTAGGATTGATATTTACTAGATTCGATTGTAATAAAGAAAATGCCACTAGTGTCTCTTTATAATTATTGTTGTTTTAGTTTGGTCTATTTATCATATTAATGAAATGATGCAATTGTCGGCATTAAGTTTTCTCCAAATCTATATGTCGCTAGGCCTACCTCGGGCACAATAAGGTCCCCAAGTTAGGACGCGAATTTAAATACTGCAAATATACTTTAAATATTCCCTATTGACTTGTTTACCTTTTGTTTTTCTTCTTTTCTTTGTTTATTCCCGTCCCCTAGGGTTGGTTCATGCATACTGGCATCATCGGCATATCATACTAGATCTAGAGGTCCTCCACCTTCTTCTCCTCCAAGTGATCCTAAGAAAAAAGGAAAATCTAATATGGATGATATGAGTGGTATCAGGAAAGACAACGCCACATATGTAGAGAATGTCGAAACTTCGGATGGTCGAAGTACGTCGGCGCAGAATGACTTGGTTTTACAGTTAGAACAAAAGATACCGGAGTTACAAGGGGAACTTGAGCAGGTCCGTAACTTGGCAAACCTTTCCTTACCCTGAATGTTCCCGACATCAACCAACAAAACGCCCAAAAAACCAACACCTCCTCAAAACACACAAAACCAGCACCCGCAAAATCCTCCCGCACCTCATCAATATGCCACGCCTCCCCAAAATCCTAATCCTTCACCAGTATCAACTCCCCCACAACATCAACATCATCCGACCCAGTACCCACAAACTACCACCTACCACACTACTCAAAATGCACCACAACCTACTCCTGATCCCCAAAACTCAACCAATGATCACCACTACACCCAAATCCCTGGAGTCCACCAAAGTAGTCCCATATACGTGGAAACCTTACCCCACACTTCACCACAAACCCTGTATACATCAAAATCCATCGAGAAGGACCTGCTCATCAAGAACATGGCGGAAGAACTTAAGAAGCTTAAAAGTCGAGTCCAAGGTGTTGAAGGTGGTAAAGGTATCGAAGGTTTGAACTATAAGGATTTATGTATTCAACCAGACGTAGAACTACCGGAGGGTTACAAACCTCCTAAGTTCAAAATGTTCGATGGAGCAGGTGATCCAAAGGTACATCTGAGGACGTATTGCGACAAACTCATATGGGTGGGTAAATATGAAAGAATATACATGAAGATGTTCATGAGGAGCCTCACTAGAGACGCCTTATCCTGGTATATTAGTCAAAATCCAAAGAGGTGGGTAATTGGGTAAGCATGGCGTCAGATTTCATGGATCGGTTCAGGTTCAAACAGAGAATGCACCAGACGTCTTCTATATCCAGAATCTTAAGAAAAAGCCAACAGAAAATTTTTGCGAGTATGCTACTCGGTGGAGATCAGAAGCTGCAAAAGTAAGGCCAGCACTGGAAGAAGAGCAAATGAAAAAATTCTTTGTCCGAGCCCAGGACCCGCAATATTATGAGAGGTTGATGGTTATTGGAAACCATAAATTTTCCGATATCATCAATTGGGAGAAAGAATAGAAGAAGGAATTAAAAGCGGGATGGTAACAAATTTCGAGCCACTATAGTCTACAAACAAAGCCTTGCAGTCAGGGGGCATATCCAAAAAGAAGGAAGTAGGGGCTGTGATAGTAGCCCAAGGTCCGAAGTCTCCTCTCACATACCAAACACCTCGACCCACATATTAGCCTTCACCTCCCAAAATCAACAACCCGCCACCGTTTACCATACTTACAACACTCAGCCAACATATTACCACTCACCACCAGCACGCAAAAATTTCCAAAAACCAAGACCAAATTTCGACCGTAGATCGCCCAGACAATACACTCCTATTGCCGAACCCATCGATCAGTTGTATGAGAGATTGAAAGATGCCGGATATGTCACTCCCATTCCCTCTGTTGCCATGGAAAATTCCTCTCAGTGGATCAATCCAAATAAGATGTGCCTACCATTAGAGCTTGAAGGGTCACACTATTGACGAATATCGCACTCTGAAAGACATGATTCAGACATTGATTGACACTAAGGTTTTACAGGCAAAAGAGGTTGCACCTAATGTCCGCAACCCCTCCTGGATCACGGGGGAGGGGGGGGGGTAAATGTGATAGAAATAGATGAAGAATGGGACCCGGAAGGTTCAATTGGGCTCATTCGAGAAGGGGACGATCCTAAAAAACCTACAGTCACTCTCACACCTATTGTGGTGCAAATACAGTCACCAATTGAATTTGAGGTAGCCGCACCAACTCCATTTGAGGTTGAAGTAAAAACACCCTCAACCATGCCAACTCCGTTCGAAGTAGAAGCAACCACACAATTCACCATAACGGTACTACCCACATTATCCTTTAAGTTCAATGATGTACCCTAGGACTATACTGCAGAAGCGAGAAGGAAAGGAAAGGGGAAAATGGAAGAAACTGGTGCAGCACAAGGTATGACCAGAACTGGTAGGGTTTACACGCTTGAGAATTTGGGGAGAACAAGTAAAGAAGTCGTTTCCAAGCAGCCTATCATTGAAACCGGCCCGAATGATATTTGGAGAAAGGTGCAAGCAATGGAGTATTCCGTGGTTGATCACTTGAACAAAACCCCGACTCTGATAACCATTCTATCACTACTACAAAATTTTGAAACACATAGGAATGCTTGATGGAAGTATTAAACAAGGCTTATGTACCCAACAACATTACTAGTGGAGAAATGGCCAATATGGTAGGATAAGTCTTGGAAATCCATAAGATCACTTTCCAAGAAGATGAATTGCCGCCGGAAGGATTAAGCCACAACAGGGCACTGTATATCACAGTGCAATGCGAAGATGAATTCATTGCCAAGGTCTTGATAGATGGGGATTCAAGTCTTAACATCTGTCCGTTGACTACCTTGAAGAGATTGGTAAAGGTCTGCATGAAATATAGGCAGGAACTATGAACATGAAAGCATTTGATGGGTCTCAAAGGGCCAAGATCGGAGAAACCAACCTCTGTTTACAAATGGGCCCAACCTGGTTTGATGTTGAATTCCAAGTTCTCGACATATCCGCCTCATACAATATGTTGTTGGGACGACCTTGGATACACGCCGCTGGGGCTGTAGCTTCCACTCTGCATCAGGCTGTGAAGTTCGAATGGAACCATCAGTAGGTGATCGTTCATGGAGAGGGGAGTAACCCCATCTACACCAACCAGACTATTTTGATTGTGGAAAAAATGAGGAGTTGAGTGGAGAAACTTACCATCGCATTTAGCGTGTTAACGCGATCGATAAGGATAAATGATGGAGTAACAAAATAGAGAGCATATTGGCATGGACAGGATATGAACCAGGTAAAGGGCTCAGAAAGAACAGGGTATTGACAAACCAATACAGTTAAAACGTCACGACACGACCTTTGAACTTGGATATCAGTATACCTGGCACGAATATCAAAATTGGTTGCCACCATGGCGCGGTCCGTATTACCCTCTTGAGAAACCGATACCACATTTGAGTCAATCTTTTCATCAGGACGATATGATGTGGGGATCTGAAGAAGATGAAATTCTAACGGATTTAAGGAATCTGTTCTTGGAAAACGAAGATATGGACTGCAGCGTAAAAGGTTGAGGAGGAGGAGGAGGAAGGCATCGTCATCCAGAAAGTGGATAAGGGAGTTATTCTCAGAAACTGTACTGCCACACCATCAAGGGCCCGCCGAGTTCTAGGTATTATTATTACTTATCTTGATGAATCAACGACTGTGACATGTAATGAGACAACACAAACATAAGGATAGTGACTCAGAGGAAATAGAAGAAGGGAGATAATACTTGAGGAAATTGTTAGAGAAGTTGAGAATTTTGAGAACAAGCCTACGTCCAATCTAGACGAAACCGAGATAGTCAACTTGGGAGATTCCGAATAGTCAAAGAAACTCGCATAAGCATTCACTTGTCACCATCAGAGAATGAAGAATATACCCGTTTCCTGAAAGAATATGAAGATATTTTTGCATGGTCTTATGATGATATGACTTGTTTTAGCACATCTATAGTGGCTCATAAACTACCTACCAACCCAATGTGTCGTCCGGTAAAGCAGAAGCTCAAAAAGTTCAAGCCAAATATGAGTTTGAAAATCAAAGAAGAAGTCACCAAGCAGATCAAAGCTAAGGTTCTCAGAGTAGTTGAATATTCAACCCGGTTGGCTAACATCGTTCCAGTTCCGAAGAAGGATGGGAAAGTCAGAGTATGTGTCGATTATCAGGACTTAAACAGAGCAAGTCCCAAAGATGATTTCTCGTTGCCCAATATACACATACCGATCAACAATTGCGCCAAACATGAACTCCAATACTTTTTGGATTGCTTCGCAGGATATCAACAGATCTGGATGGATGAAGAAGATGCCAAGAAAATCGCTTTTATTACGGCATGAAGGGTATACTGCTATAAAATGATGTCGTTTGGTCTGAAGAATGTCGGGGCCACTTATATAAGAGCCATGACAACTATTTTCCACGACATGATACACAAGGAGATAGAGGTATATGTGGACGACGTCATCATCAAATCCAAGAAGGGTCATATCAAATAGCATATTTGAGGAAATTCTTTGATCGACTTCGAAGGTACAATTTGAAATTGAATCCCGCAAAATGTGCCTTCGGAGTCCCTGGTGGAAAGTTGTTACGATTCATCGTCAGCCGCCGAGGAATAGAGCTATACTCGTCAAAGGTCAATGCTATCCAGGATTTTCCAACCCCAAAGAACAAGAAAGACGTGATGAGTTTCTTGGGGCGTCTCAATTATAGCAGTCGCTTGATAGCACAATCGACCGTGATCTGTGAGCCGATTTTCAAAATGTTAAATAAAGATGCTGCAACAAGTTGGACTGAAGACTGCCAGAAAGCTTTTGACAAAATTAAAGAATATTTGTCCACACCACCAGTCCTGGTCCCGTCGAAACCCGGTAGACCACTGCTACTCTATCTGTCCATACTAGATGGGGCTTTCGGTTGTGTCTTGGGACAACACAATGATATGGGGAGGAAATAACAAGCCATATACTACCTGAGTAAGAAGTTCACACCCTACGAAGCACAGTACTCTTTGCTGGAATGCACATGCTGTGCTCTGACATGGATAGCTCAGAAATTGAGGCACTACTTTTGTGCCTACACCACATATGTCATATCGAGGATAGATCCTTTGAAGTACATCTTCTAGAAACCCATGCCTACAGGGAAGCTGGCAAAATGGAAGATATTGTTGAGTGTATCCGACATCATCTATGTGACCTAGAAGGCGGTTAAGGGACAAGCATTAGTAGATCTTCTCGCAGAAAACCTTGTAGGAGGAGAATACGAACCACTAAAAATGTATTTTCCCGATAAAGAAGTATCATTTGTAGGAGAATATATCGCCGAAGCCTACAAAGATTGGAGAATGTTTTTTGATGGAGCCGTAAATTTCAAAGGAGTGGGTATCAGAGCTATTTTACTGTCAAAGACAGGTTAACATTATCCGATATCCGCAAAACTTAGATTTTCGTGCACCAATAATATGGCAGAATATGAAGCTTGCATCTTGGGGATCCATTTGGCCATTGCCATGCATATCCAGGAGTTGCTTGTAATTGGTGATTCAGATCTTTTGGTACATCAGGTTTAGGAGAGTGGGCTACAAAGAATACCAAGATATTACCATATTTAAACCATGTGCAAGAGATGATGAAGAGGTTCACGAAGATAGAATTCAAACATGTCCCGAGAATACAGAATGAGTTCACCGACTCACTGGCTACTTTGTCCTCTATGATACAACACCCGGATAAGAATTTCATCGACCCTATTCCAGTAAGGATTCATAATCGGCCAGCTTACTGCGCTTACGTTGAAGAAGAAATAGATGGGAATCTTTGGTTCCATGATATCAAGAAGTACTTGGAAAAAAGAGAGTACTCAGAGCATGCAAATTATACTGAGAAACGCACGCTCCGAAGATTGTCTAAACATTTATTCCAAAGTGGAGGAATTCTGTACAGAAGGACTCTAGATCTAGGATTATTACGGTGTGTTGATGCCAATGAAGCTTCCAAATTTCTCCAAGAGATACATGCTGGAACATGCAGACCACACATGAACGGTTTCATTTTTGCCAAGAAGATACTAAGAGCAGGATATTTTTGGATGATTATGGAAAGACACTGCATAAGGTATGTCCAGAAATGTTATCAGTGCCAAATACGCGCAAATATGATACGGGTGCCACCAAATGAACTCAATGCGACAAGTGCACCTTGGCCTTTTGCCGCTTGGGGAATGGATGTCATTGGTCTAATCGAGTCCGCTGCTTCAAACAGGCACAGGTTCATTTTAGTGACCGTTGACCCAAGTCACTGCATGGTTTTGAGCACAGAGTGTTTGAAACCATAAATGCTTAAAACCATAAAAAGTGTTTGAAGTTTATACATGGTTGAGCACATAGTATGTCATCATCAAAAAGGGGGAATTTGTTGACCCAAGTCACTACATGGTTTTGAAGATTGACAAATGCCTATCCAGTTGAACCAGGTCCATCAGGGCAAACATCTCGAATGAACCAATTGGCACAAGAACCGTACATGCACAGGAGATAAACGTGATCTGTGAATTATCCATAAACTAAGAGGTTGTCTCCTAATGCGAAAAGGTTGAAAATTGATAAGGAGTTAGAGTTCGAGTTCATCAAGGACATAAATAAAGGAAGTAAGTTGAGTTAAACACAAACTCTTCCACCAAGGAAGAGTTACATTAGAACTAAACAAGAATATCTCAACTTCTGGCGCTATATAATGTTGAAGTATTCCTACTGAAGATCGATTCACACAAAGACAGAATTGAAGCAAGAACTGAAGGCAAAATTACCAGAGAAATTTTGCAAGAAGAATCCTTGTGCGACACAAAGGCTACTAACCAGCTAGAAGAACCAGTTCCATCTGTTTGTCTTTCGAGGCTAGTTGGTTGTAGTAGGTGATTTAATATTGTATCTTTCAACTTTATTAGAATCAATTGTAATAGGTACACATTGTTCAAGTTAGAGTTAACTTGAAGCTTATCGCAATTAGCTAGGGGCTAGTTTGCTATAAAGGTATTAGAATTAGTCCTAGGTTTACAAAAGAGTTTATTTCGTAAATGCTGTTTGGCTCAGAGTTGTAGTGAAGTGTTTGGGAAAATCCTACTGAGGAGTAGGTCGTGTTTTTTCACCTTTTGAGCTAGGTGTTTTCCACATAAAAATCTCTGTATTTTTACTTTACTACATTTATTATTCCGCACCAGTAGAAGTTGGAACACCTAGAAGAACCAGGTTCTTCTATTGAGACAACACTCGAAAATTGGACACCACACAAACCACCCCCCTCTTGTGTGGTATTGACGTATAAAACATCAATTGGTATCAGAGCAGGTTATCCTTGAAAATGCTAACACCTTGGAAAAGATCAAAATGAGTGCACCACCTGGAAACTGGGAGGGACAATCAACTGCAAGGCCACCACTCTTCAATGTCCAGTATTACTCTTGGTGGAAGAACAAGATGAAGGACCACCTGATTGGAGAAGACTATGAACTCTGGGACATAGTCACTGATGGTCCTCTAGATACCATGATAAAGACTGCTGAAGGTGTAGATGTACCAAAGACTAGAGCTGACTGCACTACTGAGGATCTGAATAAACGGGAGAAGAATGCAAAGGCCAAGACGTGGCTAGTGTGTGGACTAGGTTCAGAAGAGTATAGCAGAATCCAAAGCTGCACCACTGCCAAAGAAATCTGGGATACCTTGCAAGTATCCCATGAAGGAACACCTCAGGTAAAAAGATCAAGAGGTACTCTTCTATACTCACGGTAAAAACAACTTCACTCTGAAAGAAGGAGAAAAAATCCAAGAGATGTACACAAGGTTCACAACTTTGACAAATGAACTTACGTCTCTTGGTAGAGTCATTCTTGAAGAGGACAGGGTAGAGAAGATCCTGACAAGGGTCTTACCAATCTCCTTGGAAATTAAAATCACTACTATCCAGGAATCCAAAAATATGGCAACCCTCAGATTGGATGAACTAATTGGAAACCTTACTGCCTATGAACTTAGAAGGTAGACAATGAAGATGGATGGTCCAAAGAAGGAGACGAGTCTAGAACTGAGAATCACTGAGGGAGCAAATATTGAGGAAGATGAGATGGCCATGATTACCAAAGAATTCAGAAACTTTCTAGTAAAGAAGAAGGGCATCTCTAGAGGAGGAAATTACAACAAAGCAAAAGCTCGAGAAAGGCCAACCAACGAGGGATGCTAGAAGTGTGGAAAGACTGACCACCTTATCAAGAACTGTCCTCAGTGGGAAGTGGAATGGAAAAAGGAGATATATGAAAGAAGGAACAGGAAGAAGGAAATGGTCCAACCCAAGAAAACAACAACAAAAGCTATGGTTGCTGCTTGGGGGGAAAGTTCACATGAAGAATCAGAAGATGGTAAGAATGAAGATCAGGCGCTCATGGAAATTGGAGAATCCGATGAGGAATCACATGAAGAACCAGAGGTAAGTTTCTCCCATCTTAAAAATAAAATAGATTTCCTATCTAAATAAAAACTCTCTGAATTGCTACTTGATTTCATTGATGATTCTGAAGAAACAACCAAAGAGAAGGAACAACTCTCTACAGAATGTGAAATGCTAAAAGCAAAATGCAAGAACCTGGAAATTAGACTAAGTGAATCTGAAAAGAAAAACACTGTCTTCTTGAACCAGGTTCATCCACTTGAAACTGAGATTCTGGAACTAAAATCGTAAAACTTAAAGCTAAAGCTAGGATCCAGTAAAAAGGTTGTTGATCATTCTCATATCATGTTAAAAGAAAATGTGGGAAAACTAAAAGATAAGATGTATGCCAAGGATGAACAGATAAGAACTCTTAAAGAAGAACTTGGCAAAGTCAAACATGAATTAGATCGAAACTGTAAATGGAATAAATCCTCTGATACCTTGATATGGCTTCAAGAGAATCATAGAAGCAACCGGAGAGGGATTGGCTTTGGGAATCAATTTCCCAAGTGGGATCCCAAAAGCAAGTATCTCACTCTCTCTGAGAATAAAATCTGCACCCACTGTGGTAAGACTGGCCACTACAAAATTGAGTATACTGCAAAAGAGCAAGCCAGTTAAGAAATGAGAGTTTTGTTAAAAAGAAAAACTGGCTACCAAATTGGGCCAGAAAAAGCTTGATTCATCCATTCTCTCATAGAAAAGGACCCAAACTAGTTTGGGTTCTTAAAACTAACCCCTGATTCCTTTTGTAGGTTCAAGTGAGAGGAGGCAGCCAAATTTGGTATTTGGATAGTGGCTGCTCAAAGCATATGACAGGGAACATGGAACATTTCCTTTCACTTGAAATCCTCAAAGAAGGAAATGTCTTCTTTGGAAATGGAAAGAAATGTGAAATTATTGGGGTTGGTAAGGTAGGTAAGGATAACACACATTCCATTGAACATGTGTACCTGATAGATGGCTTGAAATATATCCTGATCAGTGTGTCACAATTGTGTGACAGAGGTAACCTGGTTGCCTTTACTTCTACAAAATGTTTTGTGATTAACCTGCTTACTGAAAAGATTGTTTTGCAGGGAAAAAGAATGAATAACATCTATGTCATAGACTTGTCCACACTGTCTGAAAATGAAATCACTTGTCTAAGTGTGTTGGACAGTGATCCCCTCCTATGGCACAAAAGACTTGGTTACGCAAGTCTAAATCAGCTAAACAAACTAGTCTCTAAAGACTTATTGGTACGGCTTCCTAACATTAAGTTCAAGGAAGACAAAGTTTGTGAGGCATGTGCAAGGGGGAAGCAGGTAAGATCCTCTTTCAAAAGTAAGAAAATGGTCAGTACCCCCAGGACGTTGGAACTGGTTCATATGGACCTATGTGGTCCTATGAGAACTCTGAGCAGAGGTGGTAAGAAATATGTAATAGTTGGACCTTATTTCTGACATCTAAGGATGAAGCATTTGATACGTTCACCTCATTTGTTAAGAAAACTCAAAATCAGTTAGGAAATCAACTAGCATCAATAAGATCTGATCATGGTACTGAATTTGAGAATGCAAAGTTTGCTGAATTCTGTGATGAACATGGTATCAATCACATTTTTTCTGCCCCTAGAACCCCACAGCAAAATGGGGTTGTTGAAAGAAAGAATAGAACTCTTCAAGATATGGCAAGAACCATGCTTCTTTCTAGCAAACTACCTCATAGCTTCTGGGCAGAAGCAATAAACATTGCATGCTACATAATAAATAGATGCATGACCAGGCCTCTGGTAGAGAAAAATCCTTATGAATTACTTAAAGGGAGAAAGACCAACATATTCCACCTTAGGGCTTTCGGATGCAAGTGCTTTGTGCACAATAATGGCAAAGATTCCCTAGGAAAATTTGATCCCAGAAGTGATGAGGGAGTATTCTTGGGATATTCATCACATAGCAAGGCTTATAAAGTGTGTAATAAAAGAACTATGTGTGTAGAAGAGAGTGTACATGTTGTATTTGATGAAACTAACACTCTTGCTGAGAGACAGGAACCAGAAGATGAGGAGCTTGGACTGGTGAGGAGCAGTGAAAACATTGAAGCAAATATGGAAGATGGAACAGGTGATGGACCAGGTCCAACTACCCCAAGCAACATGACAAGGGTAACTCAATATGTGAATCTTGGCCCTAATCCTGTTCCACAACTACAAGGCACCATGGAACCATCTAGAAGTGAACACTTGGTTCTCAAACCATACAGATATCAGAGCTCTCACTCTCATGAAAACATCATAACAGATCTAAAATCTGGAATCAAAACACGATCCTCCTAGAAAAATCTGTGTACGTTTGATGCCTTTCTATCCTTGATTGAACCAAAGAACATTGGTGAATCCCTACAGGATGCTGACTGGGTAAATGCCATGCAAGAAGAGCTGAATCAATTTGAAATAATTCAAGTGTGGCACTTGGTACCCAAACCACTAGAGAGATCAGTGATTGGCACAAAGTGGGTCTTCAGGAACAAGCTCGATGAGGATGGAACTGTTACAAGAAACAAGGCTAGACTGGTTGTTCAAGGATACAATCAAGAAGAGGGAATTTACTATGATGAGACCTTTGCCCCTGTGGCAAGACTGGAGGCAATCAGACTTCTTATAGCATTTGCTGCACACATGGAATTCACTCTCCATCAGATAGATGTTAAGAGTGCCTTCCTTAATGGTTATCTGAAAGAAGATGTATTTGTCAAACAGCCTCCAGGTTTTGAAAGCAAGGAGTAACCTGACCATGTATACAAACTTGACAAGGATCTTTATGGTCTCAAACAAGCACCAAGATCATGATATGAGCGTCTATCAAAATTCCTGCTAGAACATGGATACAAACGAGGTAAAATTGACAACACCTTGTTCTTAAAGGAAAAGGGAAAAGAACTCCTGGTTGTGCAAATATATGTGGATGATATCATATTTGGGGCGAATTCTGAAAAATTGAGTAAGGAATTTGCTATACTTATGGGGAGTGAGTTTGAGGTGAGTATGATGGGTGAGCTAAACTTCTTCTTGGGCTTGCAAATCAAGCAAAACTCAAATGGAACAATGATCCATAAACAAAAGTATGTGAAAGAATTGCTCAAGAAATTTAAAATGGAAGACTCAAAGGAAATAGACACCCATAGCCATAGCTACAAAATTAGATGTGGATGAACCTGGTTCATTCGTTGATCAGAAGCTATACAAAGGGATGATTGGGTCTCTATTATATCTCACTGCCAGCAGACCTGATATTGTGTTCTGTGTAGGACTGTGTACTAGGTTTCAGGTAAATCCAAAGGAGTCCCACCTAACTGCAGTGAAGAGAATTTTGAGATATCTGAAAGGCACCACTGATTTGTGCCTTTGGTATCATAAAGGTAGTATTTTCTACCTTGTAGGATATGCTGATGCTGATTATGCAGGTTTCCTGGTTGACAGAAAAAGTACTTCAGGCATGGCTCACTTTTTGGGCTCCTACCTTGTGTCTTAGGCCACCAAGAAACAAAATTCAGTAGCCTTGTATATTGCTGAGGATGAATATGTGGCTGCAGCCTCATGCTGTGCTCAGTTGCTATGGATCAAGCAATAACTCATGGACTTTGCTATAGAGGTTGGATGGATTCCTATTTTCTGTGACAACACTAGTGCAATTAGTATGACAAAGAACACGATTCATCATAAACGAACTAAGCACATAGATGTTAGACACCATTTCCTAAGGGATAACTATGAAAAATGAATGATCTCAATCGAATTTTGTGCTACTGACCAAAAAATTGCAGATATCTTTACTAAAGCACTAAGTAGGGAGCATTTTGAGAGAAACCGTCTTGAATTAGGGATGATTAAGATCACCTAATTGAAAAAAAAATGAAAATGAAAAAAAAATATTTTTTGGCTAGTAACACTAACATAGATAATAAACTAGACTAATCATTGCTCAGTATCATAACTTTACTATCATACTCTCTTGCCATGTATTAATATGATTCCCTAGTTGCTAATGATGTTTGTTTATATTTGTAAATTGAGGCAAATTAAAGACTTTAACACGATGAACCTGGTTCATCCCTGCTGGTTCATCTGACTGACAAGGTATGTGCTCATCTTACTACAACTATTGAATTAATTACAGTCACACATGAGCATGACTCTATCTATATTTGGTTCACTTTGAATTTTTTGTACTTATCCCTAAAGGAACCCGTTCCAAGAAGTCCCATCGCTACTTAATTAGCCTAGAGTTAGGGGACTCTTAACTGTCTAATCAATGACACTCCTACATCTATTAGACTCCCACTTGAATAACTATTCTGCCCGTTGTAAAATTAATAGCCACATCTTATAAAAGGGCCATCATTACTTCCCCTCTTTATAACATCAATTGGTCATTAAGTCGAACCAAGTTCTCTATTCTTCTCTAACCAAAACTGATCATCTCTTTTCTTCCAAAATTCATAACAATGTCTTCACCACCCCATGCTTCATCTTTCTACACAAACTCTGATCATGGGGAAAAAAATTCTAGTCCTAATTCTCCTTCAGTTTACAGTTCACACTCACCAAACAGATCCTCATCCCCCAAAACCCTCCAGTTCTTGAACCCACTCCTGAACCCACTCCTAACCCTACTCCAGCCCCCAAGGCACGAAGTGTAAAAGTTTTGGCCAGAAAATCAGTTACTTCTAGCTCTCGTGCAAGATTCTTGGAGGAAATTCTTAAAGCCAGCGAGGTTCATGAGTCTAAATCTTCAAGTGAATCCTTCAAATACGCTAATGAGGATGAAGCACCAGTTCATCTAGTTCTGAGCAAGGTAATCTTGAAGTTGAATCTGAAACTGCTACTACTGAAAACAAGTTTGTGTTGGTTGGGTCGGTTGTTGATGTAGAAGTGCCAGATAGGCAAAGAAAACTGGGAAAAAATCTTGAGAGAGAGGGAGAAGGAGGTTTTGTAAGGGGATCTGGGGAGGACGGTGCCATGTTGGCTATTTGTGGCCCCGCTCCTGTGATTAATGAAGAAAGAGTCACTGATTTAGGGGGAAGTGTTGCTGGGGAAGGAGCAGCAGGTTTAGAGAGCCTACAAGAATCAACAGGTTCATCTGTCGAGGAGACATTGGCTGAGATGCCGAGGAAGCTAGGGGAGTCCTACAATCCCAAGAGGAAAAGAACTTCAAAATCAAAGAAGGCTACTACCCCAAAGAAAAGAAAAGTTTCAATATCTGCTGATGTTTCTGCCCCAAAGGTTCGTGCTACAAGAAGTGTTGTTCGACAAGGAGAAGAGGAGTTAGAAAGGGCTCTAAGAGAGAGCAAGAAAAAGAAAGCTGCCAAGGGAAAGGCAAAGGTAGGAGAGCTTGTTGAGGCTGTTATTGTTGATAATGAGACGATGGACCTGGTCCATCATGAGGAGCAGCCGGCTCAAGTTGTGGTTGAGACACCCAAGCCCAAGAAGGCTAAGGCTTCTTCAAAGAAGTCAGCTTCTGTGTCTTTCACACCCTCAAGAACTGCTAAAAGGACCAGGTCCAAGGCCAAGAAAGTGAAGGTTGTTGAAGAAGAAAGAGAATGGAGTGGAGGAGAAGAGAAAATCTTTGGTGAGAAATCTGACAAACTCACCATGTTTGGCAAGCGTACTATTCTTAAAGGAAAGCTGGTGAGAGATCTGGAAGAATCAGGAATGATTTTTTTTTTAATGCACTGGATGTGCAGGGATGGAAGGACATGGTTCTTCACCTGGAAAGAAGGCTGGCAAGGAATGAACTGGTAGAGTTTATGGCCAATGCAAGTGTGAAGGATGGTAGGGTAACCTCTACAGTCAAGGGGATTCAGATCACATTTGATGCAAAGGGGCAGGGAGAGATTCTGAATATCCCTGTTGAGGGCTATGATGATTACACTAGGCAAAGATGGCCCAGTCTCGATGGAATGGCCTCAGCTCTCAACATCACCATCTTTTGTGAAAATGAGAAGGAACTTGATCCAAGGCCAGTGTTCAAAAGTGAAATGAATCCCCAGAACAAGCTACTTTTGACTTTGTGATCAAGTTTCTACTGCCAAGACAAGAGCATAGGCACATTGCCAGTTACATGGACTTAACACTTATGGAGTGCCTGTACATGGGAAAGCAGATTAATTGGCTATCTTTCATCATTCAGCTCTTGGACAAAGTTGTAAATGGAACCAAAGCACCCAAAGCACACACTATTCCTTATGGCTTTATTCTGACAACTGTGGTTGCCCACTTCGAGGTACCTGTGAAGAAAGCTGAGATGGCTACTGCCAAGGATTATTTTGGGAAGAACACTTTGCTGACATGTGATTATATTGTCTATGTTCCTGAAAATGAACCTGGTTCATCTAGGAAGCAGCCAGTCAATAGCAAAGTCAGGTCATTGGTGCAGGAAGGAGAGATAAAGGATGCGGAGATCCTTCGATTGAATTCTCGCCTTCATGAGGTTGAAGATGAGCGAGATGCTCTCATCTGAACAAGCCAAGGAGAAGGAGAAAAATGAAGGTGTTCTTCAACAAATGCTTTCTCTCCTTCAAGCCAAGACCCCAACCTCATCTGCCCCTTCCCAACCTTAGGAATTTCAAAGCTACCAAAAACCCCTCATTGCCCAGTTCAGGTTTTGTTCTGTTTCTGTTTTTTATTGTTTTGCTCATGGTAGTGACTGCTTTAGTTTTTTTGTATGGTGCTTGAATTGCGTACTAATCAATGAATTCTGCTGTTTTTGTTATTGACTTGTCTCAATTTCTTAGATAGCTTATATTTATTGGTTTCTTTTGAAGATTAATCATGTTTGCACCTACAGTTGCCTCAATGGCCATGAGTAATTGTTAACAACTCTGGTAAGTTTATCATTTTGCAACTTTTCGATGATGACAAAAGTGGAAAAATATGTGCTTTTTCAAAATTTCAAAAAGTTGTGATATTTATAACCTAATGAACTTGGTCTCTCCATGATAAATGCTTAAAACCATACAAAATGTTTGAAGTTTATACAGGGTTGAGCACAGAGTATGTCATCATCAAAAAGGGGGAATTTGTTGACCCAAGTCACTGCATGGTTTTGAAGATTGACAAATGCCTATCCAGTTGAACCAGGTCCATTAGGGCAAACATCCCGAACGAACCAATTGGCACAAGAACCGTACATGCTCATGAGATAAATGTGATCTGTGAATTATCCATAAACTAAGAGGTTGTCTCCTAATGCGAAAAGGTTGAAAATTGATAAGGAGTTAGAGTTCGAGTTCAGCAAGGACATAAATAAAGGAAGGAAGTTGAGTTAAACACAAACTCTTCCACCAAGGAAGAGTTGCATTAGAACTAAACAAGAACATGTCAACTTCTAGTGCTATATAATGTTGAAGTATTCCTACTAACATCGATTCGCACAAAGACAAAATTGAAGCAAGAACTGAAGGCAAAATTACCAGAGAAATTTTGCAAGCAGAATCCTTGTGCGACACAAAGGCTACTGACCAGCTAGAAGAACTAGTTCCATCTATTTGTCTTTCGAGTCTAGTTGGTTGTAGTAGGTGATTTAATATTGTACCTTTTAGCTTTATGAGAAGCAATTATAATAGGTACACATTGTTCAAGTTAGAGTTAACTTGAAGCTTGTCGCAATTAGCTAGGGGCTAGTTTGCGACAAAGGTATTAGAGTTAGTCCTAGGTTTACAAAAGAGTTTATTTCGTAAATGCTGTTTGGCTCAGATTTGTAGTGAAGAGTTTGGGAAAATTCTACTGAGGAGTAGGTCTTGGTTTTTTCACCTTTTGAGCCAGGTGTTTTCCACGTAAAAATCTCTTTGTTCTTACTTTGCTGCATTTATTATTCCGCACCAGTAGAAGTTGGAACACCTAGAAGAACCAGGTTCTTCTATTGATATAGCACTCGAAAATTGGACACCACACAAAATACCCCCCATCTTGTGTGGTATTGACGTATAAAACATCAGTGACCATAGACTACTTCACAAAATGGGTTGAAGATGGATCTTACAAAGCTGTAACCAAGAAAGTCTTCGCAGATTTTGTCAGAGATTGTATTTGTCGATTCGGGGTGCCGGAATCCGTCATCACCGACAATGCCGCCAATCTCAATAGTGACTTAATGAAAGCTATGTTTGAAACCTTTAAAATCAAGCATAAGAATTCCATAGCATACGTGCCTCAAAGTAACGGAGCCGTGGAGGCTGCCAATAGAATATCAAGAAAATATTGAGAAAGATGGTAGATAACCACAAGCAATGGCACGAGAAATTACAATTTGACTTGTTAGGGTATCGTACCACGGTCCGCACATCGACCGGGGCAACTCCCTACTTGCGGGTCTACGGTACTAATGCTGTCATTCTCGCCGAGGTTGAAATTCCCTCCTTAAGAATTATGCAAGAAGTTGAACTCAGTGATGCAGGATAGATAAGAAGTCGCTACGAGAAATTAGCTCTTATTAACGGGAAAAGAATGAATGCGGTATGCCATGGTCAACTTTACCAGAACAGAATGTCCAGAGCTTTTAACAAAAGGGTCAAACCTAGATAGTTCACAGCGGGGCAGCTGGTGTAGAAGCGGATCTTCCCGTATCAAGATGAATCCAAAGGGAAATTTTCACCCAATTGGCAAGGGCCCTACATGGTTCACAAAGTACTAACAGGAGGAGCTCTCATACTTGCATAAATAGACGGAGAAATTTGGCCAAAGACCATCAACTCAGACGTAGTCAAGAGATACTACATTTAGATTGTCTACATATCTTCATTTGATGTAACCGAACTACGCTTGAACTGATTCCCATTTAAGAGAGGATACGTAGGCATCCGTGTGGGTGCGGTCACAACTCAATAAAATCTTTATTTTCCCACAATCAGAAACTGGGGCAGAATTTTGAGGAGGACCCTCAAAATTCTGGAGCAAGTCCAGTCAACTTCGTCATATGCAGAACGGTCAAGGAATCTCCTATTAAACTGGGGAAGAATTTTGAGGAGGATCCTCAAAATTCTAATGCAAGGAACAAGAAATATTCGCAAATACGTGCACACCTCAGAATTACTATCTTCATAATGACAAAGCTTCCAAGCACAAACATATCTCCAGCTAAGAAATACTCTGCTTACTTATTATATATTCATTGCATGAGACTAATCATTGTCTCCATTTTTGCATGAGGCTAAGCCCTGCCTCCTTAATTACATAAGGCTAAGAACTGCCTTCCCCTGCATGAGACTAAGCACTGTCTCCATTTTTGCATGAGGCTAAGCCTTGCCTCCTTAATTGCATAAGGCTAAGCACTTCCTTCCCCTGCATGAGACTAAGCATTGTTTCCATTTATGCATGAGCCTAAACCCTGCCTCCTTAATTTCATAAGTCTAAGCACTAACTTCCCCTACATGAGACTAAGCATTGTTTCCATTTTTGCATGAGGCTAAGCCATGCCTCCTTAATTGCCTAAGGCTAAGTTTTGCATTTCCTTGCATAACCACGAACGCTATGCTACTTTAAACCTTGCACTGTTCTTTAATTTTCTAGGGGTTAAGCTCTACCCCCAATATTACAAAAGACTAAGCTCTGTTTTGTTTCGCTGCGCATTACCAGATATCATATCTTTGCATCTCATGGGCTGAAACATCGCCACTTTGTCCAAAGGCGTCACAGTTTGAAGGTATCATCCTCATAGCCTGAAGACACCATGTCATGGCCTGAGGGTCTCTCAATATTGCACATCATTATTCAAAGGCGTCATAGTTTAGAGGCATCATTTTCATGGCCCGAGAACATCATTTCATGGCCTGCGAATCCCTTATCACGCGACTCATGACCCAGGACATCATGGTTTAAGGACATCATCCTCGTCGTTCAAAGACAATTTTCATGGTCCAAAGAGAATTTGCATCATGTTAAAATTCTCGCAATAATCCCATATATACTTTCATGAATGCGTTTAAGTTTTGCAGGTAATCCAGGAGGTAGCCGTTCTTTTAACGGGAGCAATCTTTGCTCCGATTTCCGTTTGATGCTCACATCCTGAAATCACCTCAAATGCAACCAACCACTATCCGTTAACCACTTCCACTTGAAAACTGTTCAAATACTCATCCATAACTGTTATGAGAAACATCCATTCACAATTCCATATAAACTCATCTGATATCGTCCTATCTAGAAGAGCATGTCCATTCATACAATAACTTCATCGACTTATTCCACCGTTGGATTCAGAACTACACATGGCCTGATTCGCGTAAAACCAGGATATGCAGGCAACAAAAACCGGAGTTCGGCCTACATTTTCCAAATCACCCCATTCATTCAAAACCTGTCATCATTTCTTTACCCGGCGATCTTTCATCATTCCCGAATAATGAGGGACAGCTGTTGATACCCAATTTTTCCATCATATTTTTAAAATATACACTTTAAAAATAGTACATATGCATCATAATTTAGTTTATAAGCATGTACAAGTATTTTTCATAATTTTCTATAATTTTTAAAGGCTTTAAATCGATTTATTTCTGTATTTTTTATTATATAAATATCCAGTAATTATCCTTCAAATTATTTTTATGATGATTTAATCATATAAACTTATCATTTACACCAACATGATGTTTTAAATACTTTTCAGTGCATTTTTTTATAATTACATTTGCATTTTTAAGGTTAATTGCACATTTTTGCAATAATAGCCCATATTAATGTATAATTACATTATTTATGCAAAAGATAATTTGTTATATTTTTTATAATGCTAAGTAATTATTTTTAATAACTTCAGTATACAAGTAATATTTTTTTATTTATTAATTATTTTACCAATTATGTTTTGTTAATGGTTGAGTATTTAAAAACTAGCCTAAAATCCTACCTATTTTTTGGACCAAACACTGGCCCAGAATCGAACACCCTAGCCCAAATAACCCCCATCCCAAATCAATTAACCCAACCTTTCGACCCGGTCGGTACCCGTTTATTTTAACCCGCCCCGTTCCTTTTAAATCCCAGCCGTTGATCTTTTAAGATCAACGACCCACATCATTTCCCCCCGTTTTAATTACCCTAGACCTAAAACCCTAACCCATTTCCCTCTAATCTGCCTCTACTAAACGCTCTTGTTCTCTCCACTCTCTTTTCCTATGAATCCTAGCCGCCGCCTCTCAAAACCCTTGCCCTAATCCCTCTTCTAATGGGATTTCTCTCTTATCTGCTTACCCTAATAGTATGTTTCCGCTATTGGTTTATTCTCAATGGTATCACCTAGTACTTGACTAAACATGGCAAGTATTACCACTCTGATTCTGTCCGGTTGACTCCCATCTCTTGAATTTGGACGATATTCTGTCTACACACATTTTATTCTACACCGTGTAAGTCCGATTTTGTTGGTATTTTGTTGATTCTTACTTACCCTAAAACTAGGGTTTACATATCTCTTCAAATCAAACCAAAATTGGTTCAAATCTCTGATTTTGAGTGTTATCTTGTCTATATTCGTCCTATTATGTGTGAGTTTGATTTTTTGTTTAGATTCTGCTGATTTTTCATTTTCCTTAAAATTAGGGTTTCCAGATCCTTTTCTTAAAATTGATTTTCAGATCAATTTGCATGAATATTTACTTCGTTAGTTGCTTAAATTACTGGGTTTCCTTGTTTGGTACTCGATTTTTACTACTGTATAAGCCCTTCCCCCATTCCCTTTTAGACAGATTGGAATCGCTAGAATCTCACTAAAATTAAAAGCTCTATTCTGTTATGACTTCATTATCTTGTTCTATATTTTGATTCTTGGCCGGCTGAAAGCCAATGCCACTGAAATTCTGGGTTCTTGCTCCTCATTGATATTTAGAACAATGTGGACTTTTGTTCTTTCTTGTATTTTTGTTTAACTGGTAACTTATTGGACCACATAGCTTCATTCCCATGTGTCCGTGATCTGCACATGTTTCACTTCTGGAAGTTGTAGTTTAATGTGATTTTCTAGGTTTCTCTTGTGTGCAATTATGATTGCTTTACTTCAATTTTAGGTCTAGTTGACCTTTGACTTAATCATGTTGGTAATTTGAAACATGCCTAAACCTGATTTGAGTGAATTATATCCCTTTCAAGCTTATCTAGCCTCTGTGTCGCAACTTACTGTTGTTTAGGGCCTTTGCATATCTTTGCTATTTAATTTTTCTATCAATCCTATTACTCGAACATGCTTTACTTACATGATTCGTATCCCTTTAATATACCAATTAATTGTGTTCAAAATCATGAATGTGTACATTAACTTTGAATCATAAGCATGTCTCCTGTCCTATCTTGAATTTGCTATGGTTATATCCTATCTATATAGAATGTTTGATCCTGTTCTTTACTAGTATGCTTCTAATATGTCTTGACTTACCAGTAGTTGCAATGATCTGTTCTTATCCTGTCTAAATTATGTTTCCAATCAATATGATTCCCTTCTTGTAACACTAGCATCTATACTTAGTATAATTTGAACCTTTTCCTTACTATGAGTCTGTGTCTACCAATCCTGCAAACCTGTTTTGTTAATGTGTGACTATTTATGTACTAGGTGTTGAACTTGTTCTTCTGAATCTTTGCTAAATCTGTTCTTAAAACCTAAAGCCATGTTTGATTATCTGCTCTATGTGCTCAACTTGACTATGTTTGTATCCTTCAATGCTATCCCTCAACCTTAGTTGACCCTCTTTCACTTGTCACCTGTGCTCTTTTTAAGTTCTCATTCTTAGCCGGCTGAAAGCCAAGGCTACCTAGGTTCTATCATTGACTTCCCTAGTGTGAGCACTGGTCGAGATCCATTTTGAGACCCTTTTGAACTCTAACACACTAGGGTCTAAGGTTCCTTGGCACTCTGTCCTAAATGCTCCATCCTACCCCCTATCTACCTACTGAACGAGCCAGTGGGCTTGTGCACATGGCTGTCTTCTGAATCTTTGATGGTTACTGGGCTTTGGCTATGAAGATTATTTTCTGGGCTGTTGTGAAACTATGTGGACTTGAGGTTGAAGGCCTGGCCTGACCGAGTATATTTTGGACCTGTCTTAGGCCTACTATAGTTATTTTTTAATTCTGAAATTTATTTCACTCGTTTAGGTCTGTAATAACGCTGTGATAACAATTGGGGTGTTAGTAATTTGGGAAAATGGGCTTATTTTAATATTTGCATGAAGTGGGTAGAATCCTGCCTATAGGTGTTTACTTTGCTCGAATATGTTCTGCTACTGTGTGTTTGATAACATGCCTATAGGTACCTAATTCGTTTAACATATTTTGCTTCTACATGCTAGAAATCATGTCTATAGTAAATAAAGTGACCAATGTTCAATTTGCGATACAGGATATCCATTAGACATTATGATCATAGGTCATTTATGTCCTACAACTCTGTATTTTTAGAAATCATACCTATAAGTTTTAATTGGTTAATATGATGTTGTCATAGTTGTTCACTTAGTAGACATACTTATAGGAGATAAAACCAGTTCCAATCATTAATTATAGAAATCATGCCTATAGGGGTAATCTTGCTCGTTTCTTTTAAGTGTTGAAATTGAGCTTTAAACACTGTTTCGTTGACACCATTAGAAAGCATGCCTATAGGATTAAGCTAAGTATCTATGAATATCTTCTGTGATTATCACTACTAACTACTGCGTATATCACCTAGATATCATGTCTATAGGTTTAATCACTAATAACCTATAATCAGTAGGCAACTGTGCAGTAACTTAGAAATTGTGTCTAAAATGGAATTTTGCATGCAAAATTTTCTTGCATGTTCTAAATCCAGAATCACATAGAAATCATATCTACAGGGTCTAATTACTTTAGCCTATCTCAATGTTAAAACAATTAAACGCCTAATTTGTTTGCGTGGATTTGTTGCCTAAGTGTGGAGGCTAACTTGAGCCCTTATTTTCTTTTACATGAAGCCAACTTGTTTTGTATGTCGCCTAGTTTTTTTTTCATTTTGAGCAACCCAAGTTAGTTCTAGAACCACCCAAAGTAGCGGTCCAAACGCTTCCTAGACCATAGGACTGGGACGGGTAGTGCACACATAAGGTACGACTTAGAATCAATTAGTGCGCCTTAGGTAATAACTTAAAGATAGTAATCAGGTAGTAGGAGATGATAGTCTATGCCCGCTGAATAATACGAGTAACACCCTATCTCGAGGGAGTTACAAAGTATTATTTATGTTTCACAGGGTGATCCTTTAGGCTAAAAAACTTAGGACTCCCTCATCTTGTCTTAAAATCAATTATTTTATTATCTTAAACTTCTTGTCTTTCCCTTTATTTTGGACTAATTCATATTATTCAAGTTCGGCCGGGACCCACCGTTCTAGACCTCGAGGAATGCCTAACACCTTCTCTTCGAGGTAATTTGATCCCTTACCCGATATTTGGTGACGCAAACTGGTTAAACCAGAGTTACTTGCAAATAGGTGCCCTAACGCACCTCAAACCCGTTAGGTGGCGACTCGCTCTTTTAATACCCTTCCTTTAAAAGAGTTGTCACGTGTCGAAACCCGATTTTGTGAGAAAAAAAGGGCGCTATATATATATATGTAAAAAATCATTTACAAGGGCAGCATGGCCCGACCAGAATTCTCTACAAAAGGCCTTAAAAGAAACACACAAAAAAATACAAATTTTAAGGGCCTCATCTTCTCCGGGAGTAGCATCTTCACTCTCGGGGGCCTTCTCCACTTTTGTACCCGCTCATGCTCCCAGAATCTTTGTCATCAAGAAAGGCCAACATTTTGTCTTCATCTTCAAGCTCTTTAGCACTCTCGATCTCGGCTGTAATATCGAAGCCACAAGCGTGGATCTCCTCGAAAGTTTCCCTTCGAGACTAACATTTAGCATGTTCGGCAACCTAGTTTGCTCGAGCCTTAGCAGCTTTGGCAAACTCCTTTGCTCGAACCTGAGCAGCTTTAGCGTCGGTCCGTTAGATGGCCACCATTGCATCAGCATTTGCCTTGGCTGCTTCGAGCTCCGATTTGGCCGCTGCAAGTTCCGTGACCAGCTCCCCTTGATATTGGAAGAAAGCCTTGTGATGAAGCACATAAGACTACAAGAATAAGAAAGAAGGAATTATACAAAGGGAGAAAAATACAAGTATGAAAATTGACATCAGCAAAGAAAATATGAACTTACCCAGTTTAGAGCCTATTGGGATTCATTGAAAAGACAAGGCGCACCCACCTCGTCCATCTGGGCTTGGTCTTCTTCCGTGACCAAACTTTGGAGGTAGCTAGCCACCCCTATGGGGACAGCAAGAACCCGAGCATCCTTCAGACTATGATAATGATTGTTCGCTTGCACCCCAGATCGACATTAAGGGCCGAAAACTGGTTGGTCAGTTTAAAACTCGAGGAAGCCTTGCCCGAGCTCTTCTTCGGAACCTCCAAGTCACTCATACCGGTAACATCTTCTACCCCAAAAATAACCACAAAAAAGATCTTCCTCTCCATGAGCTCCTTCCCAGTGGCAAGTCTCCACGGCATGAGCTTCGTGTATCATCGACTCAGAGAATGAAGGGAATGAGGGGAAATCCCCGATATCTATTACCCTGAGTGGGTCCTTTGGGACACTGCCTCCATCTCCGGGAGCCTCGAGCCCGATTTCTACAATAGGGTCCACCGCCTCCTTATTAGCCTTCTCACCCCGAGGTGAGGCAACGTCGGCTCTTTCCGGCTTGGGTACTCCGGCCATGTTTTCCCATGGATCTCATCGGGTCAGGGTAAGGCAATTTCATCTTCCACCGACTCAGTAACTCTTTGAGTCTCGATGTTAGTTCGAGCACGGGACACCAGCCCAGAATCATCTTCTTTCTCTTCTTATTCTTCTTCTTCCTCTTCCTTTAGCCTTTGCACTGACTCCAAAGTCAGAGGGATAGTGTTCCCCTTGGGTTTACGAGCTACTCTCTTTATGGGTTTTTTCCCCTCGGAGTTCGGGGACCTTTTCCTCTTATTCTCCTTCACCTGCTTTGAAATAGGTAGTGAAACTTCTTCATCATCGGACAGGGGTCTCATAGTCGCGTCCTTCCCGAGACCTACAAAAGGAGAGAATAAGTAAGCTCAGACAGAAATTTTGGTTAAATTATTAAGTCAAGAAGAAGGCATACCATGATTACTAGACTCCCACCAACCCTTGGACAAATCGTGACATGCGCGCTCAACATGTGTCGACGTTGTAACCAAGCTCCTAACCCAGATCTCGAGGTGGGGAACTGATGAGTGGCTAGAATTCGTGATTTTAAGCATTATATCCCTCGCATTTTATGAGCTTTA